>CAUYPK010052244.1:0-14301 GCA_963574355.1 Loris lydekkerianus | reverse complement strand
TAAAGTCTCTCAAGAATGGAAGAAAAAGTACCCAATGTACTCACCCCTACTATGAAACTAATTTAGGACCTTCACATGAAGGCTATTACCCAGTTACAATCTAAGAATAGGGGGAAAAGGGAAAGGGTGGGGAGGGAGGGGGGTAGAGGGAAGGGGATGTATGGGATTACACCTGTGGTGCATCTTACAAGGGTATATGTAAAACTTGGCAAATGTGGAATGCAAGTGTCTTAGCAAAATAACGGGGAAAATGCCAGGAAGCCTATGTTAACCAGTGTGATGAAAATGTGTCAAATGATCTATGAACCAAGTGTATGGTGCCCCATGATCACATTAATGTACACAGCTATGATTTATAATAAAAAATAAATAAATAAATAAATAAATAAATAAATAAATAAATAAATAAATAAAAATAGGCATGTTAAAGTCACTTAAAAATGTGATTCCAGTAGTAACTGATGTTTTAACTTTCTAAAAATATGACTCCCTAAACTTCAGTGAGAGATGGTAGTGAATAGAGCATGATAGTTAAGAGCATGTGCGGGGGAGATTATCTGCCTGTGAAGAAATCATGACTTTAACATGTACTAACTTTAAATCTGGATAAGTTCCAAAACCTTTTTGCTCATGTTTTCTCATCTGGAGAACAGAAATAGTAATGGGAGCTAACCTCATAAAGTGAGTTAATAAATATGAAATGCATGGAGGGTCTGCTAATTGCATAGTAAAGATTGCATATTTTATTGCTTTTATTTCATTAATTTCAATTATTATTGTATTAACTGCAAAGATCCTTCTTGCTCAGGGGAAATATATTTTCTTTTTTTGTTGTTAATATGTATATTTCCTTTTTTGTTTGTTTGTTTCAGGTTCATTGAGGGTACAAAGAATTAGGTTACAGTGATTGTATTTGTTAGGCAAAGTCCCTCATGTAGAGTTGTATCCTGCCCCTAAGAGGTGTGCTTACACCATAATCCTCCATCTCTCTCCCTCCTTCCCTGTCCCCACTCCCTCATTCTCCCACCCCCATCTTGAATTGATTTGAGTGTTTCACTTATGTGGTATGTATTGGATTGTCTATTGACTTCATATTAGAATTGAGTACATTGGATTACTGCTTTTTCATTCTTGTGATGCTTTACTAAGAAGAATGTGTTCCAAGTCTATCCAGGATAATACAAAGATGTAAAATTTTCATCTTTTAAAATGGCTGAATAATAATCCATAGTATGCATATACGACAGCTTGTTATTTCATTCCTGGATTGGTGAGCATTTAGATTGTTTCCACTTTTTTGGCAATTGCAAATTGAGCTACAATAAACAGTCTAGTGCAAATAAATCTTATGGAAGTACACAGTGGGGAAAATAATCCCTATTCAACAAATGGTGCTGGGAGAACTAGATAACCACATGCAAAAGACTGAAACTGCACCCGTACCTTTCGCCACTTCTAAAAATTGACTCAAGATGGATAAAAGACTTAAATGGAAGACATGAAACAATAGAAAATCTTAGAAGAAAGTATGCATATTTCATAATTATATGTAAAAGTGTGTGTTGAGCTCTATAAATGGGGAAGAGTAGCAATACAAAAACATGTTAAATTCAGAAAGTGCATGTATGTTCGGTGGACTAGTTTTTACATTTAGATATTTCTTCTAATATACTGAAACTAAAAAATGTGATGTATTGTGTGATTAAAATCATTTATCTGGAGACTTACTATGTGCTAAGCAAATAATAAGATGTAGAAGAAAATATAATATTATTTCTTAATAGAAGTGAATACTGATAAATTGCTTTAAAGTTTGTATGATAGAGTTACTTGTTTGAGCTTAATTTTCAAATTAAAAATATTATTATTTACATGTTATATTGAATAAAAGATAATGTTTCCAGTTCATTTCACACACCCAAACACAACAGTTTATGAAATTGTTAAGGTAACTTGTCCAAAGCTTTATAACCAATAATTCATAGATCTGAAATTTGAATCTGGTTTTATATTATTTCAAAGTAACTACATTATACACCTGTCCATGAGATTAAAAGATTTTTGAGTACACAATTAAAAAGACATGTTAGATAAATAAAAACTTTTAGCTGTATCTCTAGAGTCCCTAAGAGAAGAAGACTATCCTTTTCCAGGCACCTCATACTGGAATTTTATTACTTTTATCTGTAGAAAATAATTTTTTTTCTGATTCTCCAACACAAGGGCATGGAGTTTTAGATGAGAATTAAACCAGATGAGGTTCAAAACAATGTACTGCTTCAAAACTACAGAGGCTAATTGGTTAAGTCTCCAGGTGCTACTTTGGAAAATTTGGGAGTTAATGTCCCCTGGGAAAATTTCATCCAGCTGCTTTCGATTAGGGACTAAAGCAGTCGACTTTCAAACCTTCTAAAGGCATTCATGCCTCCTCACTTGTGAATAATTAGTCCATTTGGTTTTTGATGGCTGTTGTCCAATAACTAACTGGCTATCTAGAACAAATGAAGGACAAAAAACATAGCTATATCAGAAAGAATGATGAGCTCCTTCTCTATCAAATGGATGACCTTCCCTATTAAAAGGAGTGTCTGGTTGAACCAATCTTACCTGTGATTTCAAAATGTTCCACTAAGCTACATTTTATTGATATCATGTTTGAGTACTTTTAAATAATTTATTAAGAAGTTTAGAAAATCCATTAGAGTATATTTACATGCACAGATAAGAGAGAGATGGACTATGTCAAGCTATAAAGCAGAATTATTTTATTTCCATTCATTTCTTCCAGAACAATTATTAGTTCTGGGATGTATATTTGTAACAGTAAGGGTTTTTTTTGTTTGTTTGTTTGTTTGTTTTTTTAGTATTATCTTAGGGCTTTGCCTAGACAGAATCTTTTTGTTGTTATTGTTTGAAACACTTATTTCTTGTTAGGTAAAACTTAATGGAAAGTGGTCAATAATTTAGGTGTTGGAAATATATTTTAATTTCCCCAGTCTCCCCATTTGAGTGTCTAATGACTATTCTAAACCTTTACTTATAGCTCACCCTTTTGGTCCTCCTTAGCACATAATATACACTCACCTTCAAGTGATAGTGCCACCTTCATTCTGAAGTATTCAACAGGTAATTATATAACATAACCTTAAGGGAAGCCAGGATTGAAGAAAAGATAATTATAATTAATAAACTAAAAGTGACTATAAAAAACTGAATGAAAGATATGAATTTAATTACAGAAAATATTTTATTTCCTATTTTAACTGCTTTGGTTTTATTACTTCTTACACTTTTCTATTTAACTGATTAAAGTAGTTCATTAATCTTTAGATTAAGTAAGCAGACTATTCTACTTCTAACAATTTGTTCAACAGAAATAGAACACACATAGCTGAAGGTGTTAAATACTAAAATTATTAATGAAAAACTATAACAATAAAATTTTGGAAACTACCTAAACATCCATTTATAGATAGTAATTAAAATAATTATGGTTATCTATAAAATGTAGCATTATAAAGTCATTTAAAAAAGTTAACTAAATCAACTAACATGAAAATATGCCTAAAAATACTACTAGGTGAACAAAAACATGGTGTGTAACGTATAATTATACATAAAAATACATGTAAATTATAAGTTCGTATTTATCTAATAAGACATGGTAATTTATGGCTATCTCCATGAAAAGGTGTAAAGGTGTGCTTATCTATATTTTCAATTTCTACGCTATTTCTATTTCTGCATTTGATACTTTAAAAAAAAGTATCACTTTTCTAATTCAATTATAAAGACAAAATTGCTTATTATGACAATTAGCTTAAATAATTATATTTAGGGTATTCTGGATTATGCATATAAAGTATACACACCTTTATTTTATTTTATATATTACCAATCCAGTGAAATACATTTGTAACAGAGGCAAAGCTCTGAAAAAGGGCAATGAATTGTTTTACAAGTTTCTTTAAAGCCTTTAACCCTTTGGGGAATGAAAACCTGAATTCCTGTCCAAGAACAGTAATCAGAGCATCGAAAAAATATTCTTTGCTGTTTGTTTGATAGTATCCTGAACCATGGGTAATGGCTCAACAGAATTGTCTGGACAAGAGTCAGATCATTGTCACCAGAGGTTAAGATGACCAAAACTATCAATTAGAGTTAAATAACAATAGCTCAAAGCAACAGCAGGTGATGCTGATTCTGTAAACCCAAGCCCAATTGCCAAATACCTCTCTTTACGTTCCTTTTGGAAAGAAGTTTGGAGAACACTTAGGGATCTAAAAGTAGACCTGCCGTTCGATCCTGCAACTGCTCTACTACATATATATCCAGGAGACCAAAAATCACTTTACAACAAAGATATTTGCAACAGAATGTTTATTGCAGCCTAATTCATAATTGCCAAGTCATGGAAGAAGCCCAAGTGCCCATCGACTCATGAATGGATTAACAAATTGTGGTATATGTACACCATGGAATATTACACAGCCTTAAAAAAGATACTTTACCTCTTTTATGTTTACATGGATGGAGCTGGAACATATTCTTCTTAGTAAAGTATCCCAATAATGGGAGAAAAGCATCCAATATACTCAGTCCTGTTACAAAACCAATATATAATCACCAACACTTTCATATGAAAGATAAAACACGAGGGGGGAGGGGAAAGAGGTGGTTGGATGGAGGGACGGTATTTGGTGGGACAACATCTATGGTGCATATTGCAAAGGTACGTGTCAAATCTATTAAGTATAATAATTAAGTGAGGTGAAGGTTATGTTAACCAGTTTGATGTAAGCATTCCAAACTGTATATAAAATCAGCACATGGTACCCCATAAATGCATTAATGTATACAGTTATGATTTAATAAAAAAAAAAACTCTGTTTCTCTTCTTTAAGACAGAATGGCAGTCTTTGAGACACTAGTCTGTTCTTATTCACTGGCAAATTAATAAACTTTACTTTTCTTTTCCTCAAACCACCTACTCTTCTTCTTCTTCTCATTGATTTAGAGCACACTAAATCAATGGAAAATTTTAATTAAAAAAAAGAAGAAATGGCATATACATATATGTGTGTGCGTATATATATATATATATATATATATGTATATATATACACACATCTACATATGTAGATATATACACATCTACATATGTGTGTTTGCATATATATGAGAAATTGTTGTCCAAACCAAAAGGGAGTGTGTCTAGGTCAAGTTGCACATTGCATAAAGATTCAATTATTGAGACAACATGTTTGTCAAGGAAGGATGAAATTTTTAATAAGGCAGACATCTTGTCAGAATGAGAGAAGCTGCCTCAAATCCATTTCTCTGACTAATGGAGATCGTGGAACTTTTCAGGAGGGGCCATGTGTGTTGCGGGAAGTCTGGATGGGCTGGATGGTTAGTCTTGGCGTGAAGAAGTCTTTCCTGAGACCTTTAGAAGCTCAACTCCTTTGTTCTGCAGAAAATCAATCATTTCCAGGAAACAACTCAAAACATCAAATAGTTAAGGGAAAACATTATAAAAACATGCTTTGACCAGAGAAATTTAGTAAGGACCCAGTTATGATTTCAGAATTTATTTCTGAAGCAGATTCCCACTTTTATCTACATTATTCTCCTAATCTTCTCTCTCTCTCTCTTTTTTTTTTTTTGTAGAGACAGAGTCACACTTTACCGCCTCAGTGGAGGGCCGTGACATCACAGGACTCACAGCAACCTCCAGCTCTTGGGCTTCTGCGATTCTCCTGCCTCAGCCTCCTGAGCAGCTGGGACTACAGGCGCCCAGCTATTTTTTGGTTGCAGTTCGGCCGGGGCTGGGTTTGAACCCACCACCCTCGGCATATGGGGCCGGTGCCCTACTCACTGAGCCACAGGTGCCACCCCTGATGGCTCAGTTTTTCCACTGGGCCAAAAATATAAACTTACCTGATTACAACAATGACAATTGCACTTAGGCCTGTTGGTGGTACTTTGTGCATTCTATAAACCAACTAGCAGCAATCTGAATGGATTTTTAGTCTGATTATTCTTCTGATCCCAAAAATCACCACTGAAATATTTCTAGGTATTAAAAGTATTTTCGAATCATTTAATATTTGTATTGTTAATGTGTTTTGAAAAGCACCAAGAAAGCCCAAGTCAAAATGCTTTGAGGGGAAAATTAACACTCTCCATGTTGAAGTATCACTCTGTTCTGCTAACAGCCAAAACCAGGCCTGAGGATTTCAGTAACTCAAATAAATTAATTAGTGGAACCCGCAATTAATTTGGAGCTCATTTATCAGAAAAGCTTAATGACTCTGACTTAAGCCCATATCTCATTTCTCAACCTGCTGTACCACCCCTTCTCCCTGCAGCTATTCCAGGTTGTTCAATAGATCACCAGCATGCCCAGGAAATGCTTGCCAGAATTGGTGTCCCCTGGTCCTCCATACCTCTGGGGCAGGAGCCTGGTGGAGATACAGGTCAGCAGATGTGACTGCAATATCAGACATTTTCTCCTCTGCCCAGTCCTTTTGGCCTATTTACATGATAGTAGCAGATGGTTTCTTATTCTCAGATGTTTTGCAAATCTCAAAAAAAAGATGATTTATTGCTGTTTTTTTCATTTTTCATGTTGAATGAAGGTAAAATCCAGAATGAGAAACACATGCACTTTATTGAAAAATTATAAGACATCAGACATCCTTGCCTTCACTGAAGGAAAAGGAATTATGTACTATGTGCTTCTCACATACAATTTATTTTGTTTTGGTTCAATAGTTTATTGGATCCTGGTTCTCTTATATGTACAGATAGATGAAAGAACATGAAAACTTTCCGTCTCTCTTACGAATGGTCATTTATACTCTTCAAATGTTTCATTTTATTTGGGGAAAAATAGAAACTTCAAAAAATTGCAAAAGAGAAATAAACTAAGGAGAAAATCCAGACTTCAGCTCTTTTTCTAATTAATGAAATCTTTATCTTCTGTACTTCTCTTTTTCTTATTGAACCAATTTCCCTCCTTCCTCCCACGTGTGCTTTGGAATAAACGTGGATTTAAAGTGTAAATTCCTAATTTGCAATCTTAAAATTTAATATCCAGCACCTGTTTTATATTGTGTTACCACCTTAATGTTTTGAGAGACTATTTACTTCAGGTCAAAAGAATCACAAAGTTATTAAATGATGTTTACAATTAAAGAGATCTTTCCTGTCAGTCCCTTGGAAGCAAGAATTATGTGTTATGGGTCAAGAAATTCATTTTGATTTTAGCATTCATAAATTTAACTGATACAAGACAAAGAAAAAGAAGCCAGATTTATTTATTATAGATGCACAAATAGATAATAAAGCAATATATAAAGAAACACTAAGAATTCAGATTGTCTAGGAGAGAAGAGGAATGCCTGTGTATGTATGTAGGGGACTGACTATGTGTGTGTGTAAATATGAGAAAGAGAGAATGAGAGATCAATTAATTCGTAGTGGTAGGATTACACAGCTAATAGGTCAAATGGTGGGAGTCTATTTGTTTAGGCAAAGGGGATCAGAAAATTAGATGCAAGTGTAATAGAAAGTAACAAAGTAATCTGGGGAAAAACTGTATTGAAGTTTATCAACAATGGCATAAACAAATTATCTGAAAGACAATAGTGGATAACCAAATCCACAAAATATTGGTAGTGGAGAGCACTATTTCTTCTTGAAAATGCATCCTGAGTTGGAATCCTCAATATTGAATTTTCAAAAATGATCATAATCTGATAATGTGGCATATGAGATAAAATTTACATTACTTCCCATCTAAGTAAAATGTCCAGGTGTCACTTGTTAGGAATAGACAGGAGAAATTAAAAGTAGAGTAAGATATTGACTCCTTTTGGCTTCAGAAGAACATTATGAACTTTATGTCCATGATAAGATATTGTGTAAATTCATGTCATGCACAATAATTAGCATTTATTTACGTATAAGTGCTGTCAAACGGCAAAAAAAAAAAGTCCGTATAGATGTCAGGAGAAACTCAAAAGCATTATTGTAAGAGGAGGGAATTGGACTAGTGTTATAATGGGAGGAAAATGATTTCAAAGACAATACTTTGATCATCAAGAATCTGCAAACTGCAAACATCTGAAAAGCTAGTCAGAAAAGTTTTCTTTGTTTTTAGGGAATAGTAAACAAGCATGTATTTTTTCCAAATTGATTTAATATTTATGAATGAATAAATAGAAGTTCATTTAATATTTATGAATGAATGTTCATTTAATATTTATGAATGAATTAATAGATGTTTGGAGGGCCTGTGTCTGGCCTTGTCATAACTTCACAATGGACGCATCCATGAATCTTACATGGGTCACATGGGAAACAATCATGCCTTACAGGCGTCTTTTCTGGAAACATAGAAAAATGAGAAGATTTCTTAACTGTTGCTTTTTTTTTTTCTCCTGGAACAGCTGGCTAAGATAAAATTTAAATTGTTAGCAACTTATAGTTAGGAATTTTGTCCTTGTCACTATTGCATGCTCAGTACCTAGGACAGTGTTCAGCTGATAATTGTTCTTCAATACATTTTCTTGAGTAGAAAAGAAATAAGACTAGATTAAAGTAAATAAAACTCACTAGGATAGAGAAGAAATGAACCACCTGTTCAGCAATTCTAGAAAAGACTGTACAGTTCATCATTCAAAGAGAATGTGTGAGATTCGAGGAATAGAGAATGGGCCACAGGACCTGAGAGGTAAGAATCGACACCCTTGCTGGGAAAGGGAATTGAAAAGTTTTTTCCTTTAATATTTTTTCAAATTTGAGAAAGAGGAAACCTTCTTTTTCATTTACACATTGCTGGTGGGAATGCAAACTAATACAACACTTTTGGAAAGAAGTTTGGTGAATGCTCCAGGAACTAAAAGTAGACCTACCATTTGATTCTGCAATTCCTCTACTAGAAATATGCTCAGATGATCAAAAATTATTCTATTTTTGATAAAATAGAAAAAAAAAAAAAAGATATTTGCACCAGAATGTTTATTCCAGCCCAGTTCATAATTGCCAAATCATGGAAGGAGCCCAAGTCCCCATCAACTCATGAATGGATTAACAAATTGTGGTATATGTACACTATGGAATATTATGCAGCCATAAAAGATGGAGACTTTACATCTTTTATGTTTACTTGAATGGCGCTGGAACATATTCTTCTTAGTAAAGTATCCCAAGGAATGGAAGAAAAGTATCCAATGCACTCAGTACTACTATGAAAACAACATATAATCACCTACACACTCATATGAATGATAAAACATAACTATAGACTAGAAAGAAAGAGGGAAGA
Organism: Loris lydekkerianus; assembly: GCA_963574355.1. Taxonomy (NCBI): domain Eukaryota; kingdom Metazoa; phylum Chordata; class Mammalia; order Primates; family Lorisidae; genus Loris; species Loris lydekkerianus. The sequence continues at coordinate 4,967 of CAUYPK010052244.1, read as the reverse complement.
GGAGAAGGGAGGGGAGAGAAGGGTGAAGGTCAAGAGGTGGTGGTATGTGGTGGGACCTCACCTAATGTGCACAGTACAATGGTACATTTCAAAAATGTTAAGAATAAGATGTCACCTAAACCCAGTAAGAGTAGCCCACATAACAAAATCCTCAAACCAGAGATGTTGGCATGGATGTGGAGAAAAGGGCACACTTCTACACTGCTGGTGGGAATGCCCACTAATACGTTCCTTTTGGAAGGATGTTTGGAGAATACTTAGAGATCTAAAAATAGACCTGCCATTCGATCCTATAATTCCTTTACTAGGTATTAACCCAGAAGATGAAAAATCACAGTATAACAAAGACATCTGTACCAGATTGTTTATTGCGGCCCAATTCATAATTGCTAAGTCATGGAAGAAGCCCAAGTGCCCATCGACCCACAAATTGACTAGCAAATTGTGGTACATGTATACCATGGAATATTATGCAGCCTTAAAGAAATATGGAGACTTTACCTCTTTCATGTTTACATGGATGGAGCTGGAACATATTCTTCTTAGCAAAGTATCTCAGGAATGGAAGAAAAAGCATCCAATGTATTCAGCCCTACTATGAAGCTAAATTATAGCTTTCACATGAAGGCTATAACCCAACTATAGAACAAGACTATGAGGAAGGGACCAAGGTGAAGGGAGAGGGGAGGTTAGGATGGAGGGAGGGTAATGGGTGGGGCCACACCTACGGTGCATCTTAGAATGGGTACAGGCAAAACTTACTAAAGGCAGAATGCAAATGTCTACATACAATAAATAACAAAAAAAATGCCATGAAGACTACCTTGAACAGTTTGATGAGAATATTTCAGATTTTATATGAAACCAGCACATTGTACCCCTTGATTGCACTAATGTACACAGCTATGATATAACAATTAAAAAAATAATAAAAAAAATTAAAAAAACAAGACGAATGGCTAGTAAGCACGTGACAAAATTTTCATCATTCCTAAGTATTAGAGAAATGCAGATTAAAACCACCCTGAGATGCCATCTAACCCCAGTGAGAATGGCCCATATCACAAAATCTCAAAACTGCAGATGCTGGAGCAGATGTGGAGAGATAGGAACACTTTTACACTGCTGTTGGGACTGCAAACTGATATAGCCTTTTTGGAAAGAAATATGGAGAACCCTTAAGGAACTCTACCTAGACCTTCCGTTTGATCTGTAATTCCATTACTGGGCACCTATCCAGAAAGAAAAAAAAAAAAAAAACCTTTTATTATAAAGACACTTGTACTAGGTCAATAACTTAACAGACTGTCTGCTTTTATTGTGAATTTTAATTACACAAATGATTTCTAAATTTTATAATTGCTAAAAGTGGAAACAGCCTAAATGCCCCTCAACCCAGGAATGGATTGGCAAGCTGTGGTATATGTATGCCATAGAATACTATTCAGTCATTTAAAAAATGAGGATTTTGCAGCATGTTTATTAACCTGGATGGCAGTGGAACACATTATTCTTAGTGAAGCATCACAGGATGGAGAAGCATGAATCCTGTGTATTCAATTTTGATATGAGGACAATTAAAGACAATGGCACAACGGGGCATGGGGGAAGGGGAGAGCAGAGAGAGAAGGTGGGAGGGGATGAGGGAAAAGAAAAGAAAATAGTAACTAATTCTCACATAAATTGGATTTAATTCTCACCAAAGTATATTATTTGAATATTAATTTTTAATTCAACTTGTGAATATGTTGTTTAGGATATTTCATCCTCATTTATAAGCAAAATATGTTTGTAATTTCCCTTTATAATAAAATATTTTTTCCAATTTTAATATCAGGTGTATCCAGATGATGTAGAATGATTTTGAAGTATTTCTTGTTTTTCTATTGTCTATAAGATTTGGCATAATCTGTATTCTGAAATTATCTTTTATTTTTATAAATAGTAGTTGTCTATTTTTTGAGACTTGGAAATAAAATAAGAAGAAGTTAACTGATGACTTCATACTGAACCTCAGTGTCAAAGCATTCTATGATAGACATACTCATCTGATTGTGAATATTACTTTTTTTGCATCATTATTATTATTATTATTGCTCAATAAAAGAAAAACACCTTTCAGCAGTACCCGTTCTCCCTACAGAGAGTTTAAATTCTCCATTGAACTTCCTTACATATTATCAAACGTCAAATGGCTTTCTTTCTTGTGAATGCATAGATTTTGCAAAGTGAATTGCAAGTTAGGTATGATAACAAAGTCTTTGATCACCCCCAGCAAGCACATGAAAAATTTGTCTATGTCATAGATTTAAGTAAATGATAAATGAATGAAATGTCTCTGGAATATATACAATGCATCTTTAGGTCCCTGAGCGCCTTGCACTATTTCTACCGTAACTGCAGTGACACCACCACCACCCATAGTGTCAAAGCCTTATCACCCAAAGACCACCATCTGCTGCCTGCAGATCAGTTCAGTAGAGGGAGGTGGGAGGCAGGCTAACCCACAAACCATGAGATGCCCCTGACAAGAGGAAGCAGAACGGTGTCTTTTGTAAGGGTGAGACCCTATGAAGGACTCTGATGAAGGTATAAGGAAGTGAGGATCAGTTCTGATTTGGTTACTTGTTCTGAGGCTGGATTGGAAAACCAGAGATTAGCTAGGAGTTAGGTCAGGAAGCAATTGGATATATCTAGTAATATCTACGTGAGGTAGCAACTGGATATATCTAGTAATATATGGGAATAACAAAACGGGTCTCAGAGAGTCAGACGTAAGAGAGAAGCTGTGCCTACTCAAAGAGGGGACCCTACGTGATTTTATAACTGCTGTGTGACCTGGGGAGAAACAGTGTTTCCTGTTAAGTTTTTAGCTGTTTTTTCAGTGCCTGTCCTCCCAGCTCTATCAACAGCCTAAGTTAATTTTTATACTTTCATTGTGAACAGTTTTATATTTTTTAAAGAGTTAACACTTACTTAGTGTTAACTAAGTGTCAGGTACTGTGAAAAGGGCCTTTTATTAAATACTCACCACATTCTATAAAGTAGTTACTGTTACTGCCCCTATCCAACTTAAATAAGAGAAAATTGAAGTTCAGAGTGGTTAAATCCTGGTCCGTGGTCACACAGCAGGAAAGCAGCAGGCTGGAATTCAGATCTGCTATCTGCTCTGAGTCACATTACTCCCTATGCACGATGCTAATATGAACTGTGATGGCAGAGTCACACGGGGAGCTGGGAAGAAATATTGAAAAGTTGGGGGAAAAAACTTCAAAAGCCTTTACATTTTTTTTCCATACCCAAATTATCAGCCAGGTTATTTGAAATTATTGACTTTTGGGTATTTTCAGACATTATGCTAAGACCATCCAGATGAGTTCATAGACCTTCTGTCCCAGCATTTCCAGCTTCTGAACAATAAAATCTGGCTTTCTCCAAAAAGCCAAGGAGGGTCAGTTTTCATAGTGGTGCTTTAGAGATTTATGGAAAACAAAAGATGTGTTCTATAATTTTTCATTCTTACAATTCCAGAGGAAAGCAATTTTATATTTCTACTTTGCTGATCAGGAGATAAAGTGAGTTCTGAAATGAAAGATTTAGTACCTTGTCACCCTGCCTGGTTCTCCCATTGTGACAGAACTCATTTTAGCTCTGATTATTGGCAGTGCTAGGAAGGGCCATTCAACTGCTCTGGCCTTAGTGATGTTTCCACTCCTGTCAGTCCACATCCATTGTGTTGATCTGATTTCTGGCTAGTGAAGGCAGGGAAGGCTTCATTTAGGCCGTTAGAGCCCACTGATCCCATCCAAGGGGGCTGCTAGCACCTGAGGCCCCTCTGCCCACAGGTCTCCTACAGGCTGATGGTAAAAACCCTCCACATTCTGGTGTGTGAGTTAACATGAGTTTTCTGAACACATTGTGGAAGTCCCCTGGGTCCCACATACCGGGCTGATTCTCTCTCTTTTCTTTCTGGAAGGTTTAAAAATACCAGTTTCATACAATGCCAGTAGCAGTTCACAACTCTTGGGGCCCTAACTTCACACGCAAATTAAGTTCCAATTTTGCAGAGTAACAGTAGGCTTCATGATGTGTTTTCGAATAGAAAAAGATTTTGGAAAATTGTACATTATCCTCAATTTTAATAAGAGTGAAAAAAAAAAGGCTCAAAACAGCAACTCTTTATTAAGACCAGAATTCTGCGTGTTAGAAGCATAGGACCAGAATTCTATTTTCTTTTCTTTTTTTTTTTTTTTTTATTAAATCATAGCTATGTACATTGGTATGATCATGGGGCATCATAAATTAGTTTCAAAAACCAGTTGACACATTTATATCACACTGGTTAACATAGCCTTCCTGGCAATTTCACAGTCAATGTGTTAAGACATTTACATTCCACATTTACTAAGTTTCACATATACCATTGTAAGATGCACCACAAGTGTATTCTCACCAATCCCCCTCCTTCCACCCACCTCCCCCCTCCAACCCCACCCTTTCCTCCTTCGCCCTATTCCTAGGTTGCAAATGGGTTACAGCATTCATGTGGAAACCCTAAATTAGTTTCATAGTAGGGGTGAGTACATTGGATACTTTTTCTTCCATTCTTGGGATACTTTACTAAGAAGAATATGTTCCAGCTCCATCCAAGTAAACACAAAGGAGGTAAAGTCTCCATCTTTCTTTAAGGCTGCATAATACTCATCATCTTTAATCATCAGAGAAATGCGAATCAAAACTACTTTGAGATATCATCTAACTCCAGTAAGATTAGCTCATATCACAAAATCCCAAGACCAGAGATGTTGGCGTGGATGTGGAGAACAGGGAACACTTTTACACTGCTGGTGGGAATGTAAATTAATACATTCCTTTTGGAAAGATATATGGAGAACACTTAAAGATCTAAAAATAGACCTACCATTCAATCCTGTAATTCCTCTACTGGGCATATACCCAGAAGGCCA
>CAUYPK010052243.1:0-22554 GCA_963574355.1 Loris lydekkerianus | reverse complement strand
ATTTTAACAAATTTGTTTAATAAAATGTTTTAAGTAGAAGTAGTGATATTGATAAGAAGATACGTAAGGGGGGGGAAGCATATACGGGAGAAAGTGGATTAATTTACAAGATGAAAAGGAGATTTAAAAGTTAGAAAATTTTGGGGAAGCACCTGTGGCTCAACAGAGTAGGGCCCTGGCCCCTGTATGCCAGAGGTGGCGGGTTCAATCCCAGCCCCGGCCAAACACTGCAATAAATAAATAAATAAATAAATAAATAAATAAATAATAAATAAAAGTTAGAAAAATTTGTGTCAGGATATAAAAATAAAAAAGTCATACTGATAAAAATGGAAGAAATGGACAGAAATGGAATGATAGTGAAATTCTTCATAAACCACTATTCATAAGAAACAAGTAGAAAAGATGTAATTGATGACAAATTAATTTTAAAAGCTGAATGACATATATTTTTATCTATGATAAAAGATGTATAATATCATCTTTTGCAATGCCTTTAAAAATATAATGCCATCATTTTCTAGAAACAAAGAAAACTGCAGTACATTTTTAAAAAAGGAAATTGTACTGCCAATTTCATCTGATCATAATGACCTAAAACAAAACACAACATAACCAAATGTTAACAGTGAAAAATCAAACAAATATTCACAGCCCCTTGGCCATTAAAATAATTTCTTACTTTTGGCTAACCAGGAAATGCAATGCAAAGCGACATACTAATCAGAGAAAAATGTAAATGAAAATAACATACACAAAAAGATAGGGGATACAAACAACAGCAATACTTGAAAATAAATTGATAGACTCAAAAGCTTGCAGCAAGGTTTAAAAATAACAAAGTGCAGAGAGACTATAGACTGCTCTGGTTTGGATGTAGTTTGTCTCTGCAGAACCTCATGTTGAACTGTGATCCCCAGAGTGTGCTAGTGTGGCCGGGTGTGGCCTAGCGGGAGGGGTTTGAGTCATGGATGGGAGTGGATATCTTGTGAGCAGATTAATGTCCTCTGGAGGGGATGAGAGGGTGCACATTCTCTTGGGAATGGACTAGATCCTGGGAGAGCGAGATGCTAAGAAAGACGGTGCCCTCTTTGGTTTCTCTCCCTTGCTTCATCCCTTACCATAAGATCTCTTTGCATACATCTGCTCCCCTTCCGCTTCCTGACAGGACTGGAAGCAGCATGAGCCCTCACCAGATGTAGGTGCACAACATGTCAGCCACCAGAATCATAAGCCAAAGAAAACACTTCTCTTTATAAATTATCCAACCTCAGGTATTCTGTTATAGCAACACTACATGTAATAAGACATAGGCTAATCGTTTATTTAAGATATTGGAAAACAAACAACTATAATAATGCTTAAAGTAAACAAAATGTAGAAAGCAATGATGCTGATGCTTGTTATACAGTGAATTAGAAAACAGAGAAAACTGATAGATAAAGCTGTGGTCTAGTTCGCTGAGAAAAATATAATCTAATTATAATCCTTTAATAAATCTAATAAAAAGAGGCTATGACAAATATGGAGGTAATTTTTTACTAGTGTATTCTGTGTCCAATTCTATGCTAATAAATTTGACATTCTCAATGACAAGGAAGAAATTGAAAATCTAATTCAACTACAAAGAAAATTTTAAGTTATCACAAAATAACTTCCCCAAAAGACAGCAGAATCAGATAATGAATACTTGGATTTATATTATGGATAAATTATTTCACTCTTCTGAGAAATCAATAACTCCCACACACATAAACTATTTTACAACATAAAAGATGGAAGGCTTCCTAGTATACCAAATAAATTCAGAATTAGTCTAAAGAAATGAGAGTCTTAAAATTTCCTGCATTGATGTCCTTAGATAACCCCTCTCAAACTCAGTTTTCTCTACAGATTAAAGCATAGACTTCATAAGATTGCTATGAAATTTAATGAGATAATGCATGAAAACCTTAGCATAGTAGATGCCCAGGGACACACTGTATACTTGATAAAGCTTTTTTCTTTTTAATCTAGAGTAATGATATAAAAACATGATGTTAACTACATACCAATTTAACTGATTGAAAAATGATGTAAAAAATACAAATAAGATATATATATAGATATAATCAAATTCAAAAGACCGTAAGTGAATAAACAGACATAAATTTAATGATGACTTAGTCTGAAGGTATCTGCCAATGCCATGGGTCCAACTACATCCATATACTAAATAAGAAAAGCATATCATTACATTTAAAGCTCCTACTCCTAATATCCTTTTATCGGTGAGAAAGGAGAGTAAGATATCATCTAATATTGTCAAAGAAAAAACAGAGCTGGATAGTAGTTTTAGCAGTAAAAACATTTTTTTCAGGACTATTACAATGCAGGAAATGAAACCTCAGTATAGAAGTGGGCTTAATTCTAAATGTATTGTGGGCAAATGGTAATTTATAACCAAGGAGTAGAAGGTGAGTCAGGGGATGGAAAATTACTGAGAGGACACATGAAGGGTAAGGGTTATTCTGGTCAACCTGTCTTGCTGAAGGCAGTTCAGGACGACCAGATATCACCTAGGGATAAGGGGAGATGAGGAATCTATTAGATATCAAGGGTAATCAGATATTGAGGGTAATAGGATTCTTGCTAAAATCAGACAGTGAAGGGATGAACACAAAAAAACAAAAATTGAAGGGGGGTTAAATAGAGTTTGATCTAGAGAGAGTCTTTGTCAATACCGGAAGCCAACAACATCTTAATCATGAGACGCTAGGAACTTTACCACTGAAATCACAAAAAACACATCAATGTCTGCCATATCCAATTTTCTTCAGGGTAGCACTGTACCTAGTTTTAAAACAAAACAACCTGTATTATAAATCACTAGTACAAGTAAGGTGGCTATGCATCAGGCGTCACAGTTATAGCCCAAACCCTACATGCAGAGATCCTTGGGTGGAAGTTGAAGAAGGGGTAGGGAGTACAGATGGAGCCTGACCCTCTTTCACATCCAGAAAACCCACGCCCTCAAAGTAACAAAGAATTCTCTGAATCTGCTGGGATGTGAGATCAACTATACTCACGTTACAGTGGACTTTGAAAACCAATCCACAGTGTTCTGAAATCATTAAAAGTAATTCAAAGGAGGAAAAAAACATGTAAGTAAAGTAAAATTGGGATAACCTTTAGGGGAAATAAAGGAAAAATACTGTGGGAAAACAAAGAGGAAAGTATTTTAGTATATGTGCTGCCAAAGCGAGCATGAGAGAAAAGTATTTTATTTGATTATTTGTAGATTAGTTATTAACTATCTTTAAAACATATATAAATTAAAGTCTCTCTTCTTGTGAATGCATCAGGTGAAATCTAAGCTTAAAAAGATACAAATACAAATAATCTAGCTTTAAATCTTGAATATCACATAGTCTCTTTCTCTGTAGATGAATAATTTCTTAATGAAAATTATTTATCACGCTAATAGAAAAGTCTTCACAACTTTAAACTATATTCATTATAGTCTTAATTAAATTCAGATCTGCAAACAAAGGCCGATTCTACTGATAACAGTGAAAAAAAAAAACAATCTATAGACTATACAAGACTAATGTTTTTGGTCTTTCCTAGCAGGAAAACTACTGTTTCTGCTCTTAAAAAAAAAAAAAAAAGCTTATTACTGCTTTTTGTTTGTTTGTTTCATATTGTTTTGTTTTGACTTTTGCAAGGGTTAAAAATAAATCACAAAATATCAGCCATTTCTTTTTCCAACATTGCTGGAGCAGTAACACAGGTCAGCCTGCTAGAATGTGTCTGTGTGTATATACATTATATATATTATGTTGCTCTGTTTCCTGGAAAGTTTTGCATTTCTCACTTGCTAACATTGTTTTAATTCTTTAAGCATTAATACAATCTGGGAACTAATTCTGATGGATATGTACTTTGAACACAAGGGATGGCTGGTAGTGATATTAAGTTCCAATCTTACAAGCACACTTAGAAATTAAAGAATTCCTGCTATGTTCAAGTCACAAAGTGGATACTTACATTCAAATTTTTAAACTAACTACTCTGTGATATTACCTTTAATATTTTTTCTACTGATATACTTACATTGGGCTGGGATAAATATCAACTATTTTGTTTTTTACCAATATGATCTTAAGGAAAACTTAAGAATTGTGATTATACTATAAACCTTTGAACAAATAGGGACATATGGTTTACTTTTATGTCTTGGCATTCATAAGAAAATGGAAACTATGTATGAAGTTATTTGATATCTTTCATTCTTATTAATAATTTCTTTCTAAAGTATGTAAATGTTATTTTTATTCATATTAGGATAATTTGTTTTAACTTTTTCTAAACATGACCTCAAAATGTTTTGTAACATACAAAAAGGTTTTAACAAACAATGGAATAATAATCATTAATGGCAAACTTCTGTAATAGTCAGCAGTGTACCAAGAGCACAGCATACAACACCGGCCCTGCCAATCCCATATCTAGGGATCTTGTCAGGGAAACAAGATTTGTGTGCCTCCAATAATTATTGAGAAAAATAAGATGATACAATCAAGTGTTAAATTATATAGAAACAGATTAAAGCAAAGTGGGAATCGGACAAAAGAGGTGTTAATCATTGAGGGCCAAAATTATGTCCCTGCAGAGGGTCACCTGTCCAACTTTCTTGTGGTTGTGGATGACCTGGGATCTTGGCACCCTGCAGATTCTAATCAGCAATGAGGCATTTCTGATTATAGAGGGATGCTCAGTTATAAGAGGATGCTCCCATTGCTCCACACACTACATTTTAAATAGTGAAGACTTAGAAGACAGGGAGGGTTTGGAAATCTGAAGAGTAGCAGGTCAAGAGTAGAGGACCTTCCTCTTGAGGCACCTAGAATCTATAACCAGCTAGCAAAGCTATGCAAGAGCCAAATAAATGTACATGTGCTTTTCAGACATTGCTTGCCAATGGGATGACAATCCCTAGGCCCAAGTTTCCCCAACACAGTCCCCTAGATTATCAATATGAGACCAAAGCCAAAGAGTCCTTTACCTTCACATGATATACACTAATCATCTTTTCCAGTAGTTGAAAAGATAGGAAAAGCCCTATTGAAATGAAAATTGTCTTAATGCTGGGAACACAATTAAAATGAGTAGAATTAGTTTTGTAGTGTGGGTCCTGCCATTGAACTAACTTCTTTCCTATCTATTTCTTTACATTAAAACTGCTCCAAAATGTTATTTAAAGCTTTAATATGTCTTAAATGCTATAATTTCATTCATTAACAATGAAAGGCCATTTTCAGTTCTGGCCAGAATATTCTGTGTAAATAACCATTCACCAAAACAACTATTAGCATCCAGGCTGTTTCTAACATGCCTAAGCATGCATTTCATAGACTAACCTAAATACTATTAAGAATTGTAAAAATTTTAAGATTTTAGTTTTACACAAAATAAAGAAATCTATAATAGGCTCAGGCATGATATAGGCAGGTTAGGAGTGTTTTACGTTAAAATTACGGTGACAGATTGAATGATCTGGATCCTGCTGCTTCAAGAAGAGCCAAGGACAAGCTTTAAAATCAGGCCATCCTTCCGGGCATTCATAAAAGCAAAAACACGGAGATGACGACTAAATTCCATTACGGCCGGTGGGAAGAAAGTTATTAACCCTGAATAAGACATTTTGGGACTGCTCAGGGTTTATTTTAATATTCTTTAGGTTCTGCTTAAAGCAGAAGAGCAAAATGCCTTTTCAAATTACCTCTATGACACCTACAGCCATTATTCCTGAGTAGGTACAGGCCAGATGGGGTTGGTACCTGAAATGGTCAGTGGGGTTGAATTCAATTAGTGCTACTAAGTGGTGCTTGCAGAAAGCGCAGTGTGTAAAAGTATGCCCCATGCTGGAACTGGGTAACCTGCTTCACTTTGTCCTTCACCGACATTCACAGACAAACTCCCACGAGGGGCTCAGTCAGAAAGGGACTCTTTCTATGGTACAGCTGCCTTTCCCAGCAATCTTCCACTTTTTCAGTCCTAGTAAATTGCCCCAGGCTTCCTTTTTCTCTAACATTTACTGCTTGGCTTCATTTTTAAACTTAGAACTGATAGTACAGGACTCTCTACACCTAGGTCTGAGCTCAGTCACTGGATTGAGAGGCTGAAAACTGACGAAACGTTTGAAAAATAGGTAAGATGAGAAAAACATCAAAAAACAGTTACTTAAACTGGAGAAAGAAGCATGACCAGTAACAGTTAGTGGTATGTTCCGCTGGCTCATACTAGCTGATTGTTCAATTCTTAGGAATTACATCAACTTATATATTACAAATACAAAGGTGCACGAGGAAACTTTTGAGGTGATGATTATGTTCACTGTTTTGATTATAGTAACGATTTTAGGGTGTGTATTTGGTAGAGTGATTGCCAAAAACACTGCAAATATTTATTTCATTATGAATTTTTATATAAGATTTCTTAGCAATTAAACTTTATCTCCTACATGAAACCTTATGTCCTGTTCTGAAACCTACTATTTTCACATCTAATAGGTAATATTTTATACATAGTTTTCTGGTTTTCAAAGAAGTACATCCCCCATTGTAGATAATTAGGAAAACAAGAAACAAGCATTAACCAAATGTCATACTCTTGAGATAAATACAGATAATATTTGGAATATTTTCTTTTAAATGTCTGTGGGTATATGCACATACTCATGTAAACATGAATAGTAAATAAAGGATTCCAAACTTGCTTTTCTTCCATACTATATTATAAACATTTTAATGCTTTTCTTTCATACTATATTACATTATAAACATTTTAATTTGCTACACAAATTCTTGTATTTTTATAGTAGCTGTTAATATTGTATACACAAAAATATCACCTTTTTTAAGGCTAGCCAATTTTTCTCAACACCGTATCTGCATAATAATACCATTTGAATTTACATTTGGATTTTAGAAAGACCTGAAAACTGGTGGCTAAACTAGGGTTTCTCAGACATTGAAGAAGGATCAAAACACCTGGAGAGCTTATAGTATTTAAATCTGAGAAAACTCAGATTTCTGGCCCCATTTTCTGGCAAGTTTGGTAAGTTTGGAGTGAGGCCCCATAACTGGTAAGTTTGGAGTGAGGTCAAAGAAAATGGATTTCTAGCAAGTTCCTGGGCAACAGTGATGCTGCTCATCCAGGGACTACCATCAAAATTATTGGTTTAAACAAGTGAAGGACTAATGAGTATCCAAAGATAAAGGGCTGATGGTCTACAGGTTGGCCACTGTGCCAGGTACCATGGTCCTGTGATACCTTGGAACCTATTTTTCTGGAATTCTCCTATCCCACTGTCCCGAGAGTGTGCCTGCAGACCTCGCAGTCCCATGATGCCTGTTACAGTTCCTCGTTTCCAACAGGAAGGACAATAAGCAATGTTTTAAAGATTTTTTTTTTTTTTTTCCCAGAAGCTCCATGTAGGGACTCTGTACTTCGTGGTGTGGACTCTACCTGGAAATAGGCTTAGAAGGATAGTTGTTTTAGAGTTGGTTAATTGGTTTTAAAGGTAGATACATTCCACCCTGAACAAAACTGAATATTACAGGTCTTATCATCTTCATAATTTTAATGAGGAAGTTTGCATTTCATGGGTCAATTGCTTTCTCTGGGATGTAGGATGCAAAGAACTTGAGCTAATCTCTGACACTTTGCCACGTGCCACTGAAAGCTCCAGTGATAACTATGGGTTATTGGTGGTGCGTTTGGGAACTCCTTTGACAGCCCAGGAGCTGAGAAAATAACTGGTATGACTGATCCAAAGTGGGAGGCCAGCAGTGTTTTGGTGGGTTTAGAGTGTGAGGAAATTGAGGAAAGTGACAAAGCAAACATCATTCAGGAGTCTGGGCTACAACAAAGAAAATAAATACATTGCATATTTCTTTAATTGTTAGCTCTTTACAAAATAATTGAACCCAAAAACTTAAGAAAAAGTATTTCCCGATGATGGCTGGTGTCTAGTATAATTGGTCTGAGGTTCAAGTGGGTCACTAAAATATTTTAGCTCCCAATCCATCTTTAAATGGGATTCTTTCACTTTCAATTTAGAACTTTTCAAAACAATATTTGTGGGGTGGCACCTGTAGCTCAAAGGAGTAGGGCACTGGCCCCATACGATGGAGGTGGGGGGTTCAAACCCAGCCCAGGCCAAAAACCACAAAATAAACAAACAAAAACAAACAAACAAAAAACAATATTTCTTTAACTCTAATTGGTGGGATCACACCTATGGTGCATCTTACAAAGGTACATGTGAAACTTACTAAATGTAGAACATAAATGTTTTTAACACAATAACTAAGAAAAAGCCAGAAAGGCTATGTTAACCAGTGTCATGAAATATTTCAAATTATATTTTAAACCAGCGCATGGTACCCCCTGATTGCATTAATGTACACAGCTATGATTTAGTAAAAAAATATATATATATATTTCTGTAATTCATAAAAAGCTGCTCAAATCATTCGTAACTAAGTGTGATTTTGCCAAATTTTACAGCAATCATCATGTCTGCAAGGGTGGCTTTGGTATTATGCTTTACAAATAGCACTTTAAAGAATTTTGTCTGTACCTGGCATTTCTCTGTTCCTAATTCATTCCCAAGAATTGAGAAACAATTACAGTAGAACCTCCATAGTTGATCACCTCCTTCAGTTGACCTGACTTTCACGGACCTGACATACACCACATGTACAGGTCAGTATAGCACGCCTCTTGCCTTATGCTGACCACCTCCCTGTGTTGACCAGTTTGTTATAGTCCCTTGAGGGGTCAAATTGAAATGTTGATTCCAAGGTTTTTGTTTTTGCTATGTTTTGGGGGGAGTGTGGCCTGTAAGGACTAGAGACCAAAAAGCAAGGGAAGTTTACTATAAGGGATTCATTGAAAGAGAAAAGAAAAAGATTAGAATCACAATAGAATCTGGCCTTGGGGACTGGGGTGCTGAATGGTTGTTGTGGTTTCAAGGCATCTAGAATCAACAAATTCATTCAGTGGTGCTCAGTCTGCTTAATTTCGCTGCTGCTTCTTTCAGTTCCGCTCTAGCAGGCTTCTTCCTAGTTTCTGAACCCCCTTCTCTATCTCCCTCCCCCCGCAACCCAAGGTCTTGCCCAGGCCCTTAAGCAAATTCTTACTTTAAATCTCTTGAGAATGTGGTCATCTCTATGCATCTTTCTGTGACAGTCAGATCTGGCCAGACCTGGTCACCCAGGCAGCAGAGGCTCCTGATGGAGCAGTTAGGCTGGCAGGTGGCTCTAGGTAAAACTGCAGACAGGTCAGGACTGAGGGAAAAATGAGCCCAGCACTGTAGTGCATTTTGGGATAGGAACATAGTAGTAACAACCCTGTTTAAAAAAAAAAAAAAAAACTCTATTCATTTTGTTGCATCTTTAGTGTCTGCCAGTTGTACCCTCATGGGTTTTAACCTGGGACTCAGTATATAATGTAAATGTAATCACATAATTATGATCTTGTTTTTTTCTTGAAACAAAGATTGCTCACAGTTAAGTCAGTGATCCAGCAGACAGCATCACTGTCAAGTGAGGGAGGAGGCCAAGGCCAGAGAAGCTGCTTAGCAACTCAAATGCTCAATGTTTGCCTTAATAATTACCTTCAAGTTTATGAATAATTGCTGTAAGTGAAATAGAAGAGTTTTACTTATTGATGTTTTTAGTTGTATTAAATCATGCTTATATGTGTAAATTATTCAAATGCTCCATTTTGGAGCTTTTGCATTCAAAAATCTATAAAACTTACATTTTACTTCACATTGAAAACATTTTATTAAGGAGTTAATTGTACTACACTTATTTCGGGAGTTATATTCAGGAAGCACATTTAATTTGAAGTACATCTAGAACTGTAACAGATTGCGTGAAGCAAGTCATTTTCAACCTAAAACTTACGAGTTTCCTATCAAATAATGATTACAGGATTATGGCCATCCTAGGTGTGCTAAAATAAGTCTGTTCTTTGGGCTCAAGTTGTTCTTTCATATAATGGCTACACTACAGAATTTAGACAGTTATGGTAAATTATTCACTATTATTTTATTTGCCGCATTAATGTTTTAAAGGATTATCACATAGTTATTGTTCCTATAACAACCACTAAATTATTTAAACTACTTCAACTATTTCCTAAATGGGAACTGGATATTTGAGTAAAGTAAGTCTTTTTTTTTTTTTTTTTTTTTTTTCAATGCTTTTAGCATTCTTGGGCAGGACAGATATAGGAGAAATCCATGAGCAAAATAATATTCCCACTCATGTATACAAGTAAAGGTTTAAGTAATTAATTTGAATTATAAAAGACATTAACATTACTTGTTATTACAGCCAGTTATAAATACATAAAATAAACAGTGGCATATGTGTGTTTGTCCATGAGAGGGGGAGAGAGATGTTAATAACCATCATGGCAAGGAAATGTATTAGTAGAACATCTAGGACTGAGGAAAAAGAAGAGCATTATTTGGTTATTATAGTTTTTATAATTGCTAGAAAAGAACCTCAAATTTAGTTCTAGGATAACTGTCAGCCCAACTGAAAAGTAAAAACAGAGTAAGTTTCAAAGACAGAAGAAATAGTACATCAGTGAGAACTAAGATTTTTGCCTTTTATTAAAAATTTAAAACATATTTTATTTATAAATATAACATGTATACAGAAAGTATATAACACAACATGTACAGTTCAACAAATTATTCCAAAATGAGCATTCCTGTAATCCCCAACTACAACAAGAAGATAAACAAAGCTGATAAATACAGGGGATACTCCCCTCGCTGTCCGCTTCTAATCACTCACTGTCCCTTCTCTTCTCCAAAGGTAACAATGATCCCAACTTTTATATGAATCACTTCCTAGATTTTTCTTTACAATTTTAACACTTATGCTTACCTCTCTAAAAATATAGTTGAATTTTGCCTCTTGGAGTTTATCTAGTATTTATATAACACTATGGAGGAGGGGGGGGGACTTGAGCCTTTTCCCCTCATCTTCACGTATGAGATTTATCTATGTTGTTGAATTTTCTTGTGTCAATGTACAGGTCAATATATTTATCATTCTACTGTTGAAAGGCATTTGATTTGCTTACAGGGTGGGGTAATTTTGAACTTTACTGATAAAAGTATTTTTATAAAATGTATCTGGATGAAAAGTCCATGCATTTCCACTGGGCATATCTCTAGGAGTAAGATTACTAGATCAAAAACTGTTTTCCAAAGTGTTGTACCACGTTATACTCTCACCAGCAGTACACAGTAGTTATCCCGTTGATTTACTTCTTTGATACTTGTCAGTCTTTTTAATTTCATCCATTCTGATGTGATTTTCATTTGCATTTTTCTAATTAAAAATGAAGTTGAGCACCATTCTACAACTCTGCTGATCATTTAGATTTTGTCTTATGAAGATCCTGCTCATGGGTCTCATCCATTTTTCTTATTGATGGTCAATCATGTTCTTAGTGATTTATATCAGTTATTTATATATCCTCTATATGGGCCCTTAATTATAAGCCTTGTAAATATTTTCACCCAATCTGTGCCTTGCTTTTCATTGTCTTTAATGTTGTCTTTGGAGAGACATTCTCAAGCTATCAATTTAATGTAGTCAAATTGTAATTTGTTTCTATATTGGTGGTGACTTTGATGTTATCTTTAAAGTTGATTGTCTGTTATGAAGACAATTTATATTTTTGAAGATATTATTTACCTTTCACAATTAATTTATAATAAATTCATACCAAATTTGGGGGTACAGTTGAGGTAAGGATGTTTCTTCCTAGTTTTTAATGTAAATATGAAATTAACTTTGCACTATTTATTTTCAAAAGTCCTTTCTCCCGTTGCTCAGGAGGGTCACCTTTATCTTCAGTCAAGCGTCCATTTATGTGGAACCCTGTTCCTAGGCTATCCTTTATCTCTCATCTTTGTCTATCCTTTCACCGCTATAACACTTTTAATTACCATAACTTTACATAAGGCTTGATAGCTGGTACATACCCAATTTCATTATTCTTCAAGCCATCTTTAAGAATCTCTTGGATATTTTTGTTCCTTTGCATTTTCATATAAATTTTAGAATAAACTTGTCATGTTACACACACATACACACTCTACTGAGATTATGAATATATAGGCATTGAATCTACAGGTCAATTTGGCAAGAACTGACATTTTAACATTCCAGGTTAACAATCCACGATCATAGTATGACCCTTCATTTATTTAGGAATTCCATTTCCTCTAAAAAGTTTATACTTGAAAAATAAATAAATAAATAAAAATAAAAATAAAAAAGGGCGGCGCCTGTGGCTCAAAGGAGTAGGGTGCTGGCCCCATATGCAGGAGGAAGCGGGTTCAAACCCAGCCCCGGCCAAAAACTGCAAAAAAAATAAAAAATGTTTATACTTCTCTCTGTAGAACTGGCAATCTTTGGTTTAATTCCTAGTTACTTGCTATTGTAAAAGCAAATTGCTATTGTAAATCATATTTCTTGAAAACTTCAATTTTATGTTACTATGTTACTGATCTATTCAAACACTTTGATCTGCTCATTGGCTGAGTCACAGCATGTTCTTCGGATCAGGGCTGTCCCCATTGCTTCCTTGGAGGACTCATGGCCTATGACTTGCCTCCTAAGGCCACTTCTCTCACACACTGTAGGTGTCACATGACAAGTTTATTCTACAATGTTTAAATGGACACTTGACTGAAGATAAAGGTGACCCTCCTGAACAAAGGGAAAGGTCTTTTGAAAATAGTGCACAGTTAATTTTCTATTCACATTAAAAACAAGGAAGACTATTCACTTTGTGTTCAGTAATACTGTTAATTTATTAACTTAATTTTGTTTACTTTTGGAATTTTTTTTCTATGCACTTATCGTCTATGAAAAACTGCAGTTTTATTTTCTCTTGACAAATTCTAAAAACCCACAATCTGAATCTAATGTGCACTTTCGTTGTAAATTCATTTCAGAACAATCTGCTAGTGTATCCAAGCTCCTTTCCACCTTATAAGTTCCCACTCTCAGCGAAGCAGACCAGGCCCCCACCCCTACTAAGCTCTTCTTGACCCGAGGAACCACAGCCTAGACCTCCCCCCCCCCCCCCCAGCAGGATCGGGTCCCGGAGCGGAAGCGCGCGCACCGCCAGCGCCCTGACGGCCCCGCCCCCTCCCGGACGCAGCCAATCAGCGGCCACCTCTGACGCACTCCCCCTCAACCAAAATGGCAGCGGCCGTTGGCGCGGAGTGCTGTTTTTAATACTATTTCCTTTTTTATCTCGTTGCAAAATGTGAGAGGAAAAGCGGCGGGTGGAGGCAAGTCATAAGCCATGAGTCGTCGAAGGAAACATGGGGACAGTCCTGGTCCGAGGAACACGCCGCGCAAAACAGCGGCGGCTGAGGAATTCGGCTCGGTGGTCGAGCCAGGGCGGAGGCGGCTGAGGTCGGCCCACGATTCTGGGCTCCGCAGGCCTGGAGAGGGGCCTCCCGGGCAAAGGCGGCAGCAAGAGCAGCCTTCGGCAGCCGCATCATGCAGTAAAAGTAACCCGGAGGGTGAGACTTAGGCCGCGCTGCCTGCCTGGGCTCGGGCGCAGCAGCGCCACGACCCAGCATGCACCAGGGAGATCTGGGTGGGGGTGGAGTCTGGGAGTGTGTTTGCTTTCTCAAGCCTCGCCGAGTCCAAAAGTAATCCTGTGCCACTCACCCACGGCTTTTGTCCCTGAGTTGAGCAGTGCCCCATTAGGCTTGACACGCATTTGCCCCTGGCACAGGAATGCGTCCTGTGATTTACCTATTTGGGGGAGGATTACTAATTTCTAGGCTGCTCCTCCAGTTAGCAGCGGCGGAGTAGGCAGGAGAAAACAGCTGATGGACTTGTTGCCCTCAGTTTATTCCCAGGGAATTTATTTGTCCCTGGTAGTAAACTGAGGGCAACAGTTTTACCTTTTGGCCCTGACGTGCTTTAGAGAGGCCATCTGAAAAATCATAGCCTGTCTCCCCAGTGTCTCACCTCGTTATGAATAAACCGGAAGTAGCTATGGATAACACCCCTTTAAGTGGAGAACTAAGGGCTTCTTTGTGATCAACTTTCGTTGTTTCATTTTATAAAACTTATTAATACATCCTGGTGGGGCTTGAAACTCACAAAAGACTTTCTAGAGCGTGTTCGTAAAATACTGCTTTTATCTCCTGATTACTGCCATAAAGCAATTCTGAAATAAACAAAAACAAATCTTTGTAGAAATTTAAAAGTGACTCTCGGCAGAAGTACCCCAGGAATTAAATCACTAATGCTTTTTGAAGTACTGTGATTAATGTAGGTTGAATAGTGTTGCTGAGAGAGGGCTAACCATATGGAAGTTTCTGTTGGAATGCTTCATTTTTGAAATGTACCTGTAAGTTGCAGGTGGTTCCCTGAAACCTGCAAGTCCCAGTGATTATGAATTGAGTGAAACTAAGTTGTACACTATTATATAATGCATTCATAGAGCTGCTAGATTATCTAAAAATACTTTATATTTACAATGTCAAATTCGTGAAGTGGTACATGGATTTTTATGTGAAACAAGCATTTCATTTGTGGTTCAAGTAATATAATAATGTCTGGGAAAAATTATATTTGACTACAAAAATTAGTCTAAGCTATTATTTGAATTTGGGGTATTATGAAGTAATTCTTTAAAATGCAATAATTGTTATTTTAATCACATTTTATATAGAAAGGTATGAAACACCAAAGAGAGTGCTGAAAATGGATTCATTGTCATCTACCTTCAGTTCTCCTAATGATCCAGATGGACATAATGATATCTTTTGGGATCAAAATTCTCCGTTGACAAAGCAGTTAGGTAATTTATTAACGTGTTTATGTGGGTACATATTTGATGAATGATTGGGATTTAACTATAGAATGTTAGTTGGGTAACAACACCAGGAACTGCTATGCAACAGATGTTTTTTGAGACTCTTCTGTGATTTTTAATCTATATGTCATATCAGTATATAGTCATCTAAACTGCACTAATTAGAATCATTTTCTAAGAAGTGACAGCTATTTTTAAAAACTAGGATTTTTTTGTTTAAAATTTATAGAAATGTTTTTGTTTCTTTAGGTAAAGGAAGAAAAAAACAGATTTACGCCACAGATAGTGATGAGATTTCACATATTGTTAATCGTATTGCTCCTCAGGTAATTATCACTAGTTTTATAGCTTGTTTTTAAAACAGTGAAAAATGTGCCTCTTAGTCTTGTACAGTCCCTTCAAATGAACAATGTTTATTTTTATAATTTTCTTTTCAAAAAATAGAGCAGCAAAAATTAATTTTACTTTTTCTACTTCTGAAATGCATGTTTTGAAAAAAGGAATATAATATAAAATTGGTAACATTTTCAAGCATTATTTTTAATTTTTTTAGAGTAATGATTTTTAACAAGAGCTTTGTGTTTATTTTATCTTTAGTGTTTTATTTAACAACATATGGCATCATTTTTAAGTTACTAGAATAATAGAATAGGGCTAGTAATAAAAATTTAAACTTTTATAATTTTTTGCGATTGATACTTGTTTGCTACCTATAGTACAACTTTTCCCCATTAAAACTGTTCTTCAATACTTGTGTTGACTTAGCAAGAAATATTTATCAAAGTGGAAACAGCAGTGGACTTAAATATAGTCCTCATCCAGCCTCCTGTGCTGTGTGACTTTGTGCAAGTTACCTGAACTCTCAAAACTTTAGTTCGTTCAGCCATAAACTATAATTATTGCTTGTCCTGTGCTCTTCAGTAGATCATTATGAGGATTAGATTAAATAAGTTATTTGTAAATAATAGAGCACTGTAAATATAAGGATATGTTAAGATTGTTAAGAACCATCTTCAAAAGTTTTTTTTTTTCTTCTTTTCCATTCTTGTACTACTTGAGTGAGTTGGAAGTAAAAATTTAAACCAATCATTTTGTGCAAAGGAATCTAATGACTCTAATATTACTTACCATATTACTATTACTAAAAAGCACCGGCTCAACACATGAAACTGTTCTTAGCTTCTTTTCTCTCTTTTTTCTTATTTAACAACATTTAAATCTAGGGAACATCTAATTTGCACTTAGTTTCTTCTCTAAAGGGAGTGTGGTATTTTTTTCTGAACTTGTCCTTGGAAACATAACATTGTTATATTAATTATAAACCATAGATGGCCTGGCTCAAAACGTGGTTGTTGGAAATCACCCTCATCTAGGTGGAATAGACAGAAAATAAAGTTTTTCTTAGCAGCTATAAAACTCCCAAATACAACTAGTACAATCAAAACAACTCTGTTGCTACTAGTTCTACATTCCATGTTTGGCATGTCATAGAAATTCATTTTACGTATGGTTCATTAGTTAAATAGCATTTGTGCCATAGTATACTACTTACTCTATACGTTAACAATAGATCTTCATTAAGTGGGTTTCACATGAAAGAAGAATAATAAAATGTGTTTGGGCTGGCCAGCCTAAATAGTGATAAAAAGATAGTTGAGTAAATTATTGGATCCTTTACCTAAATGGGCTGTAAATAATAGTACACATAAAAAAATGGAAGAGGTACACAAGTGGTAACTTGTATAAGAGAAAAAATACAGTGAAATTAGTTGCTTTTTAACGTTACCATCTTCAGCTGAGCACTCTTAAATATAAATCTTTGGCATTATCTAGGTCTCTTTAAAAGCTTGTCATGTTCTGAGAATGACAAATATTAATGCTGTTTATTTTTATGTGATTTATCCTCATATCATTTCATTTCATCTTAATGTTCTCAGAGGTACCATTTTTTTCAATATGTACTTCTATTTTAATTGGATAGCTTATTTCACTCTTCAGGGATACTCTATACAGTGTTGTTTATTTGAAGATGATATGTGTATGTCATATCTTACCATCATTCATGAAGCTTTACACGGTATACTCTTCAGAATGAAATGAAGTCATGCATTGAGATATCTTGTACAGTACCTGGACTGTAAATGGGAATCACTAGTTTATGTAATTGTTAATGAAGAAATATGTAAAATATAACACTAATGGGATATAAATGTACTATGTATGTTACTCTTATGTAAAATTGGGCACATAAAGTTGTCATAATTCTCTGAAAATTAGTTGAATTTTAAATTACTTGGTAAATGGCAGAATTTGTAATTAAATCATTAAGAATTTTCTTAAATTTTCAAGATTGTTATCGAATCATTTCCTTGAGGATTTGTAAAGCTAAATTCTGTGAGGCTCCAGTGAACGTTAAAAAAACTGTTGACTGGGGTGGCACCTATGGCTCAACGTAGTAGGGCGCTGGCCCCATATGCTGAAGATGGCGGGTTCAAACCCAGCCCCTGCCAAAAATTGAAAAAAAAAACCAAACTGTTGACTGAGGATTTTGAAGTACTAAGTTGTAGGAGTCTTTTCACCTAAACCTTCTTGTAAATAATTAAATGGAAACTGACACCTTTATGCCCAGTAGTTGTGATAGATGCTGAGGTATCATAAAACGAGTCTTTGTCTTTGAGTAACCTATAATCTCATAAGATTATTTTTACCTTGCGTGATAGTTCTTTATGTTTGTTCTAGGTACTATTGAAATAGAGTAAAAATGGTTAATCAATTTGATTTGTTGGTCTGATTTGCAACTAATACATAAAATTTGTTCTCTAATTTTTGTGTAATCAAGTGATTCAAAGGCATAGCAAAAATATTCAAATCCAAAGTGGCTTTTTTTTAGATTTTAATGCAGATCTAAAATGGTTAAACTTTTTTTCTCATTTTTTGTTCTTATTCCTACTTCATTTTAGCATCGATTCTAACCTTATTCTTATCTCTACTTCCATCCTGGCATTAATTTCTGTGTTCTGAATTTAGGTCAACATTAGGAGATAATTGTCTAACTTTTGATAAAGGTTATTATAATGAAGATAAGGATAATTTGGAGTTAGTTAATACAGAAACAATTCCACGTGTCTTTCTTTTTATTCTCAATTCTGTTGGTTTCTGCCGCAATTTTTTGTTTCTGATACTAATGTTTGTATGAGTGTCTTATGACAATTAAAATAAGTCAATTTAATTTTGCTAAAAACATGTTTATCAAATACATATTTGATACATAATTTAATTCTTATTTTTTTTAAAGTAAGCAATGTCTAGTTCAGCATGTTTTCATTCTTTGAAACGCAAATGGGTTACTTTTTGTAACTTGTTATGGCCATACCCCAACTTCTCTTTGGTTTTGAGTTTGATAACTATCACCCACCAGAATTTGTGACTGTAATAATTCAAAGGTTTGTTTCAAGGTTGTTAGGTTTGTTTTCTCCCTTTCTTTTTTTACTTCTCTCTCTTTTTTAAATTTTTTGTTTTTATCTTCTTTATATCACCCTCTGCCAAAAGGATGAAAAACCAACAACAAACTCTATGCTGGGCATGTGGATTGGTGAAACTGCTATTCCTTGTACTCCCAGTGTAGCAAAAGGAAAATCAAGAGCCAAATTCAGCTGCACAAAGTGAGTTTTGACTTTTCAGGTATTGTGGGATTCAGTGAAGCAAATATATTTAAATAACTTTCTGTTTCATTAGATGAAGTGGCTCTCGCCTATAACCCCAGAACTTTGGGAGGCTGAGGCAGGAGGATCACTTGAGACTAGGAGTTCAGATTAGCCTGGATAACATAACAAGATCCCATCTCTACCAAAATAAAAACAATTAGCTGGGTATGGTGGTAGGCTCCTATAGTCCTAGCTACTTGGGAGGCTGAGGCAGGAGGGTTGCTTGAGCCAAGGAGTCCGAGGCTGTAGTAAGCTAAAATCATGTCATTGTAGTCTAACCTGGGTGATAAAGTAGCACTGTCTTAAAAAAAAAAAAAATCTGTTTTAGTTTTGTGAATATATCATAATAGTTAATAAAAAATTTCCTTGGCTCAGCTCCCATTGCACAGTGGTTATGGTGCCAGCCATGTACACTGAAGTTGGCGGGTTTGAACCCAGCCCAGGCCAGCTAATCAACAATGACAACTGCAATAAAAAATAGCCAAGTGTTGTGGGCAGGTGCCTATAGTCCCAGCTACTTGGGAGGCTGAGACAAGAGAATCACTTAAGCACAAGAGTTGGAGGTTGCTGTAGCTGTGACGCCAGACACTACTGAGGGCGACATAGTAAGACTTTGTCTCAAACAAATAAAAAATTTCCTTAGGCTTAATCTGTAAAATTATGGAGTAAAAGTAATTATAATAAAAGTGTTACAAATTTTGAGTTTTAACATCAAAGTATGTTAAATAACAATTGAATATTTGTAATGTCTTTTAGAACATTTCTTAGTTATAATTTTTAATGTTAATAGGTTAAAAACACAAAATCAAGAAGAAGAACTTATGAAATTGGCTAAGCAATTTGACAAAAATATGGAAGAACTAGATGTCATTCAGGAGCAAGACAAGAGGAATTATGATTTTATTCAGATGATTTCAGAAACAGAGACTTTAAGTAATTACAAAGATAATGTACAGATGCAGTCATTATGTAATGTAGGTACTGAAGTAGATAATGGTATAATAAAGAAGCCAATCAAAGAAAACAACAAGACACCTGACATAAATGATCAAAGTAGCAGTCAGAAGCCATTTGACCAAAATGTTGAAGCAGCCCTTAATGCCATTTTTGATGGTTCAACTCAGAAGTGTAGTGGATGGTTAAGCCAAGAAGCTTTTTTGAACACCAGCAATACTACCTTTGGAAAGAAAAATATTTTGAAAGAGGACAAAGTAATTAATGAAACTCTGGTCCCTGGAAAACTGCTAAATAAAACTCCCAGTTCACTTTCTTTTCAATTGGATACTCCTGTAATGATACAATCATGTGTGACTTCCTCTACTAAGGAGCCCGAAACATCTAATAAGCCCCCTGATGCATTTACTACCAGCGATTTTGAGGACGATTGGGAAAACTTACTAGGTAATGAATGTTTTGTTACACAAAACGTCAAAGTGCCTGAACTCTTCCCTTTTAAAACAGCCCAAGTTACTGGTCAAAAGAGAATTTGTACCTTTAATGATAAAAACGATAAAAGTAAGTCAAGAACAAATACAAGTCTAGATGTCAGCTTAAGAGAATCCAAAATCTTACAAGGTCTTCCTTCAAAGACACATAACAGGGAATATCAGTTTTCACTAAATCCAACTAATAAATCAAACAAATTATCATCCACTGAAAATAACAAGAAATTTGCGAAATCTTTCAATAAAATTGTTATTCAAGACAAAATTCAAGATACTGCAACTGCATCTAACTTGACAAAAGTAAAGGAAGATATTTGTACTAAATTTACTTCTTGTGTAAATGCCTCTGCAATGTCTGCTTTGAACACAAGATACTCTAATGATCAAAAAAATAAGCCTATTTTTAGTCAGTCTATTAAAGCACGTGTTGATACTGATTTGTTGGGCTCTGCACCTCTAGATAATGAAACCAGTGTTAGTAACCCAGATCAGACTAATGCATCAAAATCGAGTTTGTTTTTCGATGATTGGAATGATCCATTATTTGCCAATGAAGTTATTAAAGCGTGTCATCAGCTAGAAGATAGCTGGGAAGCAGATGATGTAGAAGATGATTTGTTGTACCAAGCATGTGATGATGTTGAAAGACTAACTCAGCAAGAAGACAATAGAAAGGATAGCAGGACATCAGAGAGCATACTTGAGGTCAATAATTCCATAAGTGGAGCCAAAAACATGTTTACTACATCTAAACAAGGAAGTCATTCGGTACAATCAAAGCATCTGAATCGGGGCAACATTTCAAGGCAAACATCTTCCTTTACAAATAGCTCACGAATGGATAAATCAGTAAAGATGGAGAAAGGAGAAATATGTGGAAATTCTCCAAGTTTTTTAGGTGCTACAACAAACTTGGGTATATATTCTAAGAATGCGAATTGTCAGATCAATGCCTCTAGGGCTAACACTGGTGTTCCAATACAAGTGAATAATTTCAAATCAGTTCTTACTGGAAATTCAAATTTGAATGTGAATTCAGAGCATATGGATACAGAAATTGCTGCTTATATGAAGACATTGAATACTCCACAACTATCCCATAAGACCGTAATAGATGAAGCTCAGAGCATCCTTAACAGTAAAGTTAAATCTTCAAAGTATACGTTTACAAAAATGAAAAATTGTCAGAATCTTGCTCGGTTTAATCAAAATTGTGTAACAGGAAGTGTGTCTGTTACCAAAATTACACAGGATTTGGAGAAAAAGAAAACTGCTTCTGTCAGCCCATTACTGGGAGAAGTTGTTCAACAACAGTCTTTGGAACAGTCTTCAAAAGGTATGTATAAAGTAATTTTTGAAAAGCGTCATACTGAAAAGTAGTAAAACTAGTTATTGGTTGTTTTGAGCGTGAGTTAACAAAAGGGAAAACTATTCTGTGATGTTTGTCTAGAATTCTTAAAGTGATTCTTGCAAACAATTATGCTGTAGGACATGAAGAATATTTAATATTTAATATTCATTAAATATGAAATTTATTTTTCAAATTCTTTCTCAGCACTTAATATAGTGATTAGTATGTAGTTGTTTCTAAGTAAATACTGAATGAGTTTTGCATTTTTTTGAAAATTATACTTTTAGATATATGTATTACAGTGTTTTAAGATTGTATTTATAAAATATCTCCTTGTTTCAAAACTTGAGCAATCTTACTCCTACATTCAGATTAGTGAGGTGAACAATATAAAAAGCATTATAATTGTGATGGTTAAAATTGTGACTTACTTATTTGATACAGCCTGTCATTTCTGATCTTCCACTCCCTCTTTTCCCCAATTTTCCATTCTGTCAATAAGTTCCACTATTCATATCTCAAAAATTATATCTCAAGTCTGTCCCTTTTTCTCACTTTCTGCTACCCTTACCTAACAACATTTCTTGATTATTGCAGTTCTTTTATCTGTCTCCTATCAATTCTAGTCTCCAAATAGCAGAATGGTCTCATGTGGCATTCCTATGCTTTAAACAATCGTCAATGGCTGCCCATCATATTTCAAAAAACATCCAAACTTTACATTGTCATCTACAAGGCTCTGGATTATTTAACCTCCATCCCCTTTTTTCCTCTTACTTAGAAAGTTTCAGCGACACCAGCTGTCTTTCCATTTCTCAAAAAGAATGTGTTCTTTTCTAGGTTTGGAACTTAAACTATGCTATTCCTTTTGACTAAAATTACTTCTTCCCATATTTGACTCTCCTTACCCTCAATGTTTTTGTTGGTGCTTTCTTGTATTTCAATATAAGTATTAATTGCTTGCAGAGGCTTTTTTTTTTTTTTTTTTTTTTTTTTTTTTGATTTTTTTTTTTGGGGCCGGGGTTGAAATAAAACACTCCGGGAGAATGGGACTTCAACCCGCACACGCCCTGAATAACAAACTGTTAAATAAGACAGTTCCGTGTTTTTTTTTTAATTC
>CAUYPK010052242.1:0-44830 GCA_963574355.1 Loris lydekkerianus | reverse complement strand
CGACCTGATTTAACTGCCTCTAACCTTTTTTTTGGGATACAGGGCCCAAAGGTGAAGGGTAAATAAGGGTAGCAGGGGAAGAAGGTAGGGTGAAAAACAATGTAGGCCCGTCCACAGGGGATTTTCTAGAATTTCTTTTCTCTCTTGACCCAAGAAACGCAAGTTATAGTGGACACAATTGTGAGCTTTGCAACTTTTGTTATGCTGTTTTGAATAATTTCTAGCATTAATACCTAAAATTACAAAGTTTAGTTTATTGTCGCTTTAGTGTTTATTTTCATGACAAGTCACTGAAATGACAGAGAAAGTTGAGGTATCTGCATAAATATATAAAACATAAACAGTGGGTTGCTTATTTTTTCGCATGAAAACTTTTGAGTACCTTTAGCCTTGATGTCTATGCCAGGTTCTTGGTGCCCAATACAGCTTTGACCAAACAAAATTATATTATTGTTCATCTGGTCAGGTTCATGCGTAACCCAGATCTAATATGCATTCATTTTCTCTCTTAAAACCACTTTCTCAGGGTCCACGTCAATAAATATTAATACCTAACATTGTTAGAGCACCTTGTACTTCTCAAGCCATTTTCTCTAAGATTAGTGAATGTTCTTAAACATTCGTTGGCTCAGAATCGTTCTGTACATGATGCAGAACGCCAGGTACCTTTACTTACCATCCCCTTTTCCAAAGCTTTCCTCAGGGCAACAACTCCAGCAACTTACAAATTTCCCATTATTTCATTTCTGCTTCTACATTTTACTTTGACATATTTTTACTCAAAATATAACATGAAAGTGCTTGGATTCCTCCAAAGATCATTCAAATCGCAAGGCATTCCTGTAGTGCTCCGTTCATACTTACTAGTGCTGATATGTAACTGGTTATTAAGCCTTCAATTCACAATGAATTAGATTTGATGAAAAGATTCACATTTATTTCAGAAGCAAAGCTGTCTTAGCATACATACATATCTTTGGAAAATCATATTGGAATCCCCAAAGAGATATCAAGATACATCTAACATTTCCTTATTTTATATATATATATATATATATATATATATATATATATATATATATATATATATATATATGCAGAGAGAGAGAGAGAGAGAATCTAAATCACTCAGAGTTTTATCTGCAACTCTTGGGACACAGCTTTCCCAGTTCTGCTGAAGGCACATGATGGCCTGTCATGGTTCAAAAGCACTATTTCTGATGTCACTGGTTTCTGCTTTTTCTCAGAAACTCCATACCCCTGGGACTATACTGAACTGAATTTCATTGATTTAATAGAATGTCATCTCTAATGCAACAAAACTGGGAGACAAATCTAGTTGGACATCAGACACAGTGCAAAAAATAATGCCTTACCATATAATCTACATACAAGCGTATGACAATTCTAGGGGCAACATAGCTTCTCCTCGAAAGGTTATTGATAGTATGAGGTTTTATAAGTGCTATTTGCAAACTATTTGCAAAATTTTGCTAACTTCAAAAATTGACATGGGCAACTGTTTTAAAAGGTAATGCTTACCTAAAAATAACAATTAAAATTGATTTCCTCTTTTTCTTACATTTCTCTTAAAAGAACCAAGTAGTCAGAATGGATGAAAGAGTTGCCGTAAAGCCAAGGAGGTGGTGGGTGGGGCTGGGGATTGGGGAAGTAGTGGCACCAAGGGACAGCAACATTGCCAGTGATCAGGACAGTGGCTGGTGTCATCAGGACATGGAGTACCTGTGGACTGTTGAGAAACTAAGTATATATATATTAATGAAAAAGGAACTGAGGCTCTCACTTCCAGAGAAAGGATTTGCATCACTGTGGAAAGAAAGAAGACTTGTGCCAGACTGTACTTGGTGAAGTGTGAAATAGATTTCCATAAATTGGTATAAAATAAATATAAATATGCAGGTAAGTGTACACCATATTAGGAATTTTTCAGCTTCCTTCTGTAGAGAACCTTGAGTCTTGGATACTTCTGTAGCAATGAGGACATTAAGCACATAGGTTGTGGCCTGTAAATACCATCTTCCATTAAAAGGAAAGAAGGCTCCTTTAATGATTAAATGATTTAAATTAAAAGTAAATGATTAAATGGCTGACTTCAAGCCTGGATCGGTGCATGTGGGAGGTGAGTCTGGAATACATTTATGACAGAAATCAAAAAAGTATCAGAACATGTCAAAACGAGAAGGAATGCAGCTTGAAGGGTCTTCTTCTCGCTACATCTAAAGAAATGTGAGCATCAGAGAAAATATCAATAGTAAGGGCTTATACGAGATTACATAGAAAATAACCCATGGTTTTGTACAAATGTAATAAATAAATGAACAAATAAGTAAATACATGGAGATAAAGTAAAATCTCCTCCTTATGTTAGAATCGCAATATGACAGAAACAGATGACAGATTATCATGGTGGATGTTGATTTGGGAAGGGGGTATCCAATGTTGCTAAAACTGGTGGGCCAAAATTTGATGGTGAAATATCAAGGTAGATTTGCAGAAATCTTCCTCCAAATATTTAAAAATTACATGAAGAGAAAACCTTCATTTAAGTAGAGAAAATTAACAGAAAATTTGGCAACATCACGGACTGAGCAGACTTACAGCTCCAGTGGGGGATGGGGACACAGGGAAGGCACAGCGCCAATCCATGGCATTCTTCCACAAACATCATCAGCTGATGCTGCCGATGAGGACACACATCTGATAGAACCAGATGGATGGAAATCCTTCAGATGGAAAATTCTCTGTTTTTTCAAAGAGTCAAGGTCATGACAAGGTAAGATGAGAGAAATGTCCCAGGTTGAAGAAGAATAGAGACATGATTATGCGTGATTAGATCTGGATCAAACCCAGACCTTGGACAAGAAAGAAAAAAGATATGTTGTTGGACTACTAGTGAATTCTGGATAGAACCTGTGGATTGTGTGGGACTATCATAGTATTGCCCATTTGCGGGATTTTGTGTTTGTGTTATGGATATGGAGGAGAATATTCTAGTCTTTGTAAAGTATGAACTGTGTTATTAAACAAGGACTAACGGGGGTGAGTGCCTGGAAATATTTTTGGTGACCCAAAAAGAGAAGAATGGGTCTGCCTTCTTTCACTCTGTAGAGGGCAGGTCTGTTTCACGACTATGATAATAACGTTAATGTTTTCCCTATGGGGAAAATATTGTAAGGTTTAACTGCAGCCTCACGAGTTTTCTAAGTTTGGGGTTATTCAGTTATGGTAAAGACCGCCGTGTGTGCATCACTCACCTGGCCTTTCTTCTCGTCACCCCCTCCCCACCCCCTACCCCAGTTGGGAAGAGGAGGGTCCAGGGGGGCATGAAGTTAATGCGGCTGGCTGTCATGAGTCATAAAATCTTTGTCTCTGATCCCAGGGTCTCTAAACTTCTGCCAGCGTGTATGAAACTGTGACAAGCTAAGTTGTTAGCTTGCAAAAAGGCTAAAATCTCAGACTCTTCCTAGTTCCTGTCCTTTATATGCAGTGAGAAAAGTGGTGGTTCAGCCAATGTGTAAAATGTCATCAACTGGGGAATCTGGGCAAAGGCTGTGTGAGCATTTCATTGAAACATATCTGTAAGTGCCACATTTCTGCACTATGACAGTTTAGAATTATTTCAAAATATAATTCTATAAGAAATCATTAAGCAACAGGTGGGAGGGGGCGGGGCTACCGGATAAATTCACACCTAAAGAGTACAATGCACACTGAGTGGGGGCCACACTTACAGCTTTGAATCAAACTGCACAAAAGCGATTCATACAACCAAAACACTGTACCCCCATAATTTCTGACGTTAAAAAAACAAAAAGTTAAAAAAGAAAAAAAAGAAAAGTCTCATAATTTTTTGTTGTTGTTGTTTGTTTGCTTTTTATTATTGGGGATTCATTGAGGGTACAAAGAACCAGGTCATATTGATTGCAATTGTCAGGGAAAGTCCCCCTTATAATTGTGTCTTGCCCCCAAAATGTGTGTCACACATGGGGACTCCCCCACTCCCTCCCTCCTTTCCTCTCTGCTTCCCCCACACCCCACTGTGTATAAGGTCATTAATTGTCCTCATATCAGAAGAATTTTAACAACCGAAACTTCCTTTAAAACTTGAAATACTATTCATTCTACATATATATAGGCCTTCTATGTCCCCCAGAGTACAGCCAATAAATCAAAAAGAAGTGGGGAGTTACTCTCTTTTGGTCTATAATGTATAAAACAAGACAGTTTTCAACCTTCCACTTATATTTTCAGAAATAGTTATTATACTACTATTTAAGTCATAATAAATATCAGGAGATTTGCAAATATCGATGACCATCTAGTAATTCATTGACAGTTTAATTTTTTGCAAACCTGCACCATTATTCAAAACACTAAGTTATATATATATATATATATATATAAACATCTTCTAAGAAGAGAATGTGTTATCTTTTGTAATGTTATTTTATTGCCTTTGTAATCACACTGATATGTACCAGAATAATTAAGTATTTTCATAACATCCTAACTTTCTAAGTAAGAAAAAATTTGCCCTCAGAAAATGCTTCCTAAATAGTAAACATAAAATATTAATGTTTTAATTTAGCAGTTATTAGGAGTTAAATATCCAGGATGCAGAGAGGTAATTATAAATGTGGGATCTGAAGGCCGATAGCTTGGAGTCTTGTACATGCCGTTCAATTTCTCTCATCCTCAATTTTCTCACCTGTAAAATGAAGATAAGATAATAGTCAGATCACGAGAGAAGATGATGCACGGTACGCAGGAAGAACTCCGTGAATCGTCACTGGTTTCAATTTTCTACACATGCAAATTCTAGGGACTAATGTAAAACGTAGGTTCCTGTAGGAATAATATTCTATCTTTAAATAAAATTTAATTTGTTTAAAAGAGATTCCCTGTTTGTTACAGGAAAATGTGTTTCTTCCCCACCTCAGGGGCCCTTCCAACATTTCCCATTTAAGTGAACTCTGTGCCTTTTCTAACAGAAACTGTCCAAAGGCATCCACTTCATTAAAAGGAAGGAAGGGCTTTAAGTCTGTCTTTTTACTGTTAACAAGAACGTCGTACCTGCTTTTCCATTCTTGTGATACTAATGTGAAACCAGCAGATGAACAGTTATATTCCTACTGGGAGAAAAACATTATTAAATTCAAGTGCACAGGAGCGGGGTGGGAAGGATGGAGGAGGATTGGAGACGCCTCACCCAGTGGGCACAATGTATGTGTGTATGGCCACCTCCTGGGTGAAGAAGGGCTCGACTATAACTTGGAAATTACCTAACCATTGTAAACCATACAACCAAATCATCTATACCCTCACATCAACCTGAAGCAAACAAACAAAAAGGAAATAAAATAATAAAGACTGTCATACCATTTCTTTTTTGTCCATTGGTAAATTAATATATAATTTGGGTCTGCAGTATGTTTCATCTCTTTTTTCCCTATTTTATTCATGCCGTCCTCAACTTTAAAAATCATTTTAATTTCTAAGTGCGCCAGGGTGAACTGCCCTTTCAATTCCTAACACTAATGTACCTTAAATCCAGAAGGGAAAGCAAGGTGTATGCTTTATTCCTCTAATATCTGCTTCTAAGATTTTTGATTTTGTGCTCCTCTATTCCACACTGAATCAACCACATTGGTTAATTATAGATCTGTCTTAGGGGAAAAAATTACATTAAAATTTAAGTGTTAAGCACAGCTGCACATCAATATATTTATGTTTATTGAGTGCCCTGACCCTTTGAGTAGAATTTGGAGTAAACAGAAACTATGTCAAAGAGCTTACTGTGGAGTGAAGCAGATTCCATTTTCTTTTGCTCTCAACACAAAGCAAATCAATTATGACAAGCTCAGCTTTGATGGTCCTTGCGTCTACACCTGTTCCTTAATTCTCTATACCACTGTCGCTGTACTGATCTGAACACCTACTGTTTTCATGAGTCATGAGCTTCTTCACTCTTCTGCAAGATGCTTCTGTGATGCCCCAAGAGGCACCTCTGCA
Source organism: Loris lydekkerianus (assembly GCA_963574355.1). Lineage (NCBI taxonomy): Eukaryota > Metazoa > Chordata > Mammalia > Primates > Lorisidae > Loris > Loris lydekkerianus. The sequence continues at coordinate 38,797 of CAUYPK010052242.1, read as the reverse complement.
AATCAGCTTGAATATTTCTACCCTGTGTGTGTTTGGTCTTGGTTGGTTGGTTAGTTGGTTTTTAAAGACCTTCAATGTATATCCTCACTCCCCAAAGAATAATCCAATATCCAACGGTCTGATCTTCCTAAGCCACACTTTTCTCAGTGATACAGATAATGAGAAGACATTCATGCTTAAATGTCTTCATCTCCATGTTTGATAAGGGTTAGGTATCTTTATTATGTAGATATGAAATAAAATAAGATAGCATGTTGGGACATAAATGTGAGCAAAAACAAAAATGATGAACTCTCACTAACTTTTTACATTTCATAAGATATGATATTTGAAAAAGGTATGAAAATATACAATGAAGAATTCTACTTCATTGATCTACTCTTCAATAAATGATGCTGATAAAAATGTGTCATACACAAGAAAAATATATAATTCGACATTTGTCTTACATCATATACAAAAATAAACTCAAGATGTATATGCTGTTCCCTATACCTGGAATATCTTTTTATTTCTTCTTTAAAGGCACAGTTAAAATACATCTTATTCAGAGAGAAGTCTCCTAAATATAAGTATAAATACATCACTCACTTCTTTTCCTCCTATTTTCTTTACCTCTCTCATTTTGTTATTTTTCTCTAAGTTATAACATATTTTGATACATTGTGCTGATTATTTGAAAATAATGAAGACAAAATTTTTTAAATGTGTATTTTATTTACCACTGTAAAACTACCATATTCCTTGGTGATTTTTACATGTGGGACAGTATATATTTGTTGATTATTTTAATCAATGAATTTGTGTAGTTTCATAGTCTATTGGAAATCAGATCAGTAGCCTCTTGCCTTATATATTTACATTTTAATATAATTCAATTCTTGTCAAGGAGTTTGTCAACACAAATCAATGAATCCCTTAGGAAATAAGCTCTAGGGAGTCATTCAGGCTAGTTTAGAAGCACTAATTGTGTGTTAATACAATATTACTACATTTATCCTCCGAAGGACTGTCCCATGATTCTGTCATTTAAAAAACATTAAATTTGAGGTGAGTTGTTGACACTTTCACATGGTGGGTATTTTGTATGTATCTGAGTAGGTGTTGCCTTATCAATCAACCAAGGCTTATTAAACAAACAAAAAAAAATTATAGAAATGGCCAGAAATAGTTTAAAATTTTTAAAAAGGCTGTTTGCAGCTTCTGCTAAGGATGTGGTAATGTGGAAAGCGCATCACCCCACTGTTACAAGAAAAGCGACACAATACTCACAGCTGTACATTTTTCTAAGCCCATCTGTAACAGGAGAAGACAGAACAGTCAAAACCTCTGCAACCCAAGAGCAAACCAGCCTCCCAGATGTGAGCACCGGCTGGCCTGGGACAGACTGGGAGTGAGTATGGGGGAGACAACAAAGGCACCACAGAAAATAAACGTTTAAAAACAAATCTTCAAAAATATAGTGTGGACTAGCATGAAGGGTGCAGTCATTGGTACTTTGTTTTCACTTTACTGCACGTACCCAGGAAAGATTTATGAAAGAACAGGAGGCCCGGGAGAGCGTCTGACGGTGCTGCAGGCAGGGGAAGGGGCTCAGTTCTGCAGCAGGAAGGCACAAGCCCAGGTGCATCTGATTCCATCGCCTCTGCAAAGCACACGTTATGTCCCAGGAATGAGACTGAAAACCCTGCCACCCTCCTGGGTGCGGCGGAAAAAGCCATAAAAACTGGAGAAAGGGAATGAAAATAAAATATGTTCTCCACCACTCGAGAGGAAGAAGCAGCATCATGGGCACAAACTGAGGGGTTTTCTACCACGGACAGAGGCAGAGTCATATCCCTCAACCCTGCGGAACAGCAAGTGCCTTCTGCTTTATCTGACCCAGGGTAACAGAAATCACCCTGGGTGAAAGCACAAATAGTGGCAATATGTTATATAATTCTAGCAATGTCTTACATATCTGTTTTACATAAGAAAAGTGACAGTGATGACTATGGTAGCATAAAGGATGAGAAGAGGAATTGGAAATATAACTTTGAAACCTCTCATGGGAAACATAAAGCAATATAATAGGATTTGAAGGAATGTTTCATCCTTCAGGAGAGATATTTTAACAATAGGTCAACAACTAAAAGGATAGATATTTTAACAATAGGTCAACAACTAAAAACAAAAAGATGGTTTCATCCTTCAGGATGAAACAACTAAAAACTAAAAACAAAAAGATGGTTTCATCCTTCAGGATAGATATATTTTAACAATAGGTCAACAACTAAAAACAAAAAGATGGTAAAAGAAAAAGAAGGCAATAGTGGAGAAAAAGGTAAAGTAATAAAAGTATTCAATTCAAAAGAATGTCAAATATATATATATAAACATCACTGGAAAACATCTAACATGAAAAAATTTTAATTCAAATACATCAATAATTTAATTCAATGCAAATGGTCTAAACAAAACAAAGAAAAAATTATTATGTTGGATAAGAGCGCTACGAGCTGCCTAAAGCAAGTACTATACTTTTAATACTGAGGTATGTGTGTGTGTGCAGATATATAGTAATAAGAGTAAAATCATAAAAATATGTAGAGTGCAGATACCAATCAAAGTAAAGCTGAGCGGCTATAAATTTTGATTTACAATCTCAAAACCTATGGATCAGAATGAAGAGAAACATTAAATGATTGACCTAAAAGAACTTAAACGGAATATGAATCATAGACAGGACAGCCGTCTAAAAATTTGGAAATAAAAACACAATTTTAAATAACCCAGGAGTCAAAGAAAAAATGAAAAGACTTATTTCTTTAATTCTAATGAAAATGAAAACCTAGTCATCAACATATGTGGCATGTGGCTAGAACAGTGATCAGAGAAAAATTTAGACCATTCATGCATAGAAGATATTTTAAAAACTATAAAAATTTTAAATTGGGCAGTGCCTGTGGCTCAACAGAGTAGGGCACTGGCCCCAGATGCCAGAGGTAGTGGGTTCAAACCCAGCCCCAGCCAAAAACTGCAAAAAATAAAATAAAATATAAAAATTTTAAATCAACGACCTAAAAAAATGTCATCAAGAAAATTTAGTAAAGAAAGAAAATTAAAACAAAAATGAATAGAAAAAAAGAAACTAAATTATTAAGTTAAGAGCAAAACCCAAGGTATGATAAGCAAATACAAAAGATGGGTAAAAAATTTAAACTTCTAGCTACACCAACCAAGAAGAGAAAAGACACCTATTACCAACACACAGAATGAAAGGGAGGGCATTACAATAGACCCTGGTGACATTAAAATGATTATTATGTATTAAAAACTTCTAAATACATAAATTTGATCAAATAAACAGTGAAATTTATGAAATGAACACAGATTAAGTTTACTCAATAAGAAATAAGGAATCTATGGTCTTATTTATGTGAAATAAATGGAATGCGTACTTAAAAAATTACCAAAAAAAGTCCCAAGTTAAAATATATTTACTGGACAATTGAATCCAACATTTAACACAGAAGGAATGTTGACTGGGCTTGAGGTGGCTCGTACCTGTAATCCTAGTACTCTGGGTGGATTCTTTGAACTCAAGAGTTTGAGACTAGCCCAAATAAGAGCTGACCCCATCTCTATTAAAAATAGAAAAAATTAGCCAAGCATTGTGGCAGGTGCCTGTAGTCACAGCTTCTTGGCAGGCTGAGGCAGAAGGATCACTTGAACCCAGGAGTCCGAGGTTGCTGTGAGTTAGGCTGACACCACGGCATTCTAGCCTGGGATAACACAGTGAGACTCTGTCAAAAAAATAAAAAAGAAAGAAAAGAAAAAGAAATAATGTCAATTCAACATACATTCTTCCAGGAAATTCTAGAAAAGAAAATAATTCCCAACTTATCTCGTAAGGGCAGACTTACTGTGTTTCTCAAACTGAAGATACACAAAAAATAGAGAGGTATAAATAATTATCATGCAATTATCAAGAAAATATGAGCAAATAATACTCAATAATACACAAAAAGATAATACAGTATTGGGAAGTGATGGTCATTCATGGAACAAAGGTTGGATCAACCACCAAAGCTAAAATAACAACAAAGAAAAATCAAAACACCAACAAAGACAAAAAAAAAAAAAAAAAAAAAAAAAAAAACAATAGGGTCAGTTTACTAGATGTGAAAAATCATAAAATTTGGCAAAATTTATTCATTTGTAACCCAAAAGTAAGGAATAGACAGGAGTTTCCTCAGATTGATAAAGAGTTTCTACAAAAATATCCATAGTTATATGGTATTTAAACATAACTATCTGAAGAAGGAGCTTCCCATGAACAGGAAAGGCAGTGACCTGAGATTGCGGGTTAGACCCTGGGAGCCACCCAGTCAGAGATTTAAGGCAGAGACCCTTCATATAAATAAAACCCATTCAGAAAAGGAAGGAATGAAGAGCTATAACCAGAGGACAGGGTAAAACTCTACACCAGAGAAGGAAACCAACTTCAGCCCCATTCTCATGCCTGGTTTCAAAAATGCCTATAACCAGACCTATGTCTTTTAGGAAAGGGACTGAAGGATTCTTGGCTGAAGGAAATTAAGAGACTTAGAGTAAAATCTTCAAAGCAAAGCCACTTAGCCTTTACAAGTCAAAGGCGGGATTACCATTTCCTCATTTCTCATTGTAGCTCACACATCAATTTCCTCTCATCGCACAAGCAGAGCTCTCAATCCATCACTAGTGTCACTCTTAATAATGAATAGATCACTAATAAATGTCAGCTATAAAAATAAATCTACCATAGGAAACGGTGATAAAACGTTGGGGCAGTCTTGGGGAGGGAGATAGAACTCAAGACCTTGAAAATTAAAACTTTAACTAACATAAAAATGATTCCATAATTACTCAGAGGATAATGTATAAAAATGTATAAAGATACAACAGAATATAACACAAAAAAGTAAAAAAAAAAACTTTATTAAAAAGTAAGAACAAGTAATAAATGTCAACACAGAAGTTGTTAAAAATATACCATTTTTAAAAGTTAATATTGAAATATTAATTTTAACACATAATATTAGAAATGTAAACAGTACTATTCAAAGGTGGCTAATAGGACCCTCCAGCGATCATTGTCCTGGAGGAACACCAAATTCAACCACTAACCATGCAGGAACCAACGAAGACGCCATATGGAGAGGCCCAGCTGCCTAACACAACGTCTAAAATGATGCACAAGTCATAATCTAGGGACCTGAGTAGGCAGTTTCAGAATACGAGGGATAAAGAAAATACCAGAGAGAAAAATCATGTTTCAATAAAGAAAAAGAAATGCCAAATTGCATCCTATTTCTCATTGGCCACATGATTAAAATCCAAAGAAAAATAATCTTCAGCTTAAAGAAGAGTCACATGGAACCATGGAAAAGAAGACATTTGCAGTAATGCAAGCATTCTGAATGTTCACTTCACGCTCTCCCTTGGATAGGGAGCGATTCTGAAATGTGTAGTTCAGAAAATAGGAAATCTCACCCCAAATGAGTCAAAGGATGATGTAGGATTAGGAAAGAAAACGGTGTTTGTGTAGAAGGCTGGGAGAAGAAGCCCGCCAGAGCAGGAAGAGGGCACTGGGAGGGGGAAATATCCTCATTCATTATCTAGCATGTTTACACGTCTGTAAAACTACACCCACAGACGTCTATCAGATCCGATGCAGTATGTGAAAGTAATTAAACTGGGATAAAAAGAAAACCAGACAAGTCGATCTTAAGGCACTCATTAATTCCAAAAACAAGTAAGTTTTGTATCAAAGAAACTGAAATATGCTTTTATGTTCTTACAGAAATAATTTTTTTAAACATATATTGTCAATATAATTAAAACATAGCCATTGACTTCAAAATTCTAACTATACATGATAATATATACGAAGTTGAAGTTTAGAGAGCAGTGGTATAATTAAAATTTGCCTTCCACACTGAAAGTTGAGATAAAATGCAAAAAGTTGCTAAACAAAATTGCTAATGTAGTGGACTGTTTATAAATTAAGGTACACACTAGCAATAATAGCCAAACATTTGAATATGGTTAGCCCCAAAATGTGGGTTAGGAGGGGCTAGGAGAGGGAATTAAAGAACTGATATTTGCATTATAGACCTCTTAGTATTTTGTATATATTGATATTTTACTAATTTTATGCATTTCTTTAATATGATAAAATTTAAAATGTTATATACAATAAAATGATAAACCACATTGTCTTGAAAACAATGCCTTACAATGAAATGGACACTTTTTAAAGCTTTAAAATTGGAAATCAAAAACTTGTGATTGTAAGAGACAAAAGAAAAGGGGAAGGGGGAGGCATACATTATTTTGAAATACAGAAATCTCCATAGTTAATGAAATTGAATTTTATCTCTATGCTCTGCCACAAACATTTCTATTTCTGTAAGCCTTCATTCATATCCCTATTTTTTTGTAGAAATATTTGAGCATACAAGGAAACAGAAATTCCTTACTCTGAAGCTACTTGTATGAGATCTTCTCATATTACAGTATTGTCACAATCTTCTGCTGATCTTACCCATATTAGTACCCTTATAACAGTTTTTTAAATGTTCCCTGAGCTAGAGGCAGTGAGTTCCTTCAGAATGAGTTCATTATCCAGGAAGAAATTCCTGTCTCAGAGTATAGTGCCTGGAGTTCTTCTGCGCGGTAAGAGAGTCTGGGATTACCATTTCCTCATTTCTCAGTGTAGCTCACACATCAATTTCCTCTCATTTTTTCATCATTTTCTCATCATTTCCTCTCATGCTGAGCAAATAAACAAAATCAATGGCAAAGCCACATAATCGGTAATCATTGCTTGTTTGTTAAGAGAACAAATTAAATGGATGTTTTCATTACAAATTAAGAAAAACCCAAAGTGTGGATTACATTATATTCTAAAATCCATTTCTAGCATCTTCCTTAGGAAGTCTAGCAACTGAAATCAGCAAGTTATTTATTTATTTATTTGCTTTTTTTTTTTTTTTTTTTTTTTGCCAGGGTTGGATTTGAACCCACCACCTCTGGTATATAGGGCTAGCGCCCTACTCCTTTGAGCCACAGGCGCTGCCCATCAGCAAGTCATTTTAACCTGGGGGAAGACAGTCAAGTGGTGAGCCCAGTGTAGAGACACCACCAAAAGCCATCTGGGTTTCACGGCTGAATTAATAATCTAGGTCAATAAAGAATTTTTGTTCACTTTTTCAGAAAGGCAAATGGCCTTGGAAGAAAGAACAAATGTCAACTCTGACATTTCCCACTATGTTATATTGGGTTATTTCTGTAACACAAGATTTTTCTGATTATTATATGTTATTTACTGCAAAAACAATTTCCCTAACTTACTATGACTCTACAAAGTATATTACATTAATAGACTATTCCTATGGATTTATTCTGCCTTGTCATTCTTCTACATATACTTAATCTCAAACATTTCACCAAATCAGATTCTGATTTTCATCCCATGGGTCTGACAGCCATATCTGCTTTTACTTCAACTGTTTTCCTTCCGAGTATCTCCAGACGTCGTACAGCCACTACAAAACACGATGTGTCTCTCATCTCCAACTCTCTCAGCTTTTTATTTTCCTTATGTAGGTGACTGATAACCATCATCTGTCTGGTCATCTAAGTTCAATATCACAGGGTCTTCCTTGTTTGACTCTGAAATTTCTTGTCAATTGCATGTAGCTCTTCTCAACAATATTTTCACAATTTCCTGTTATTTATCCCCCTTCCCTCTCTCTTAGCTCACACTTTTATTACCTTCCATTGTAATCCTAGCAGTTGCTTTCTAGCAAATCTCCATGTCTTCCTTGTCACCCTGTACATGTTAGCAGATATTTTCGTCTAGAAAACCAGCACTGATGGTTTCACTCTCTTACCCAAAGTCGGTAATGCTTCCTCAGCCTTTAAAGAATAAATCCAGTTTTCCTTGGCTGTAATTTAAGTTTCTCAAGGTCTTGCCTCCAACTATCTTCAATTTCATTCTCCCCTGTTCACTGGCTGGCATCTCACTTCACTGTGAAATCTGGCCTGCCTCATTTTTACCACATATTCACATTGATATCTCTGTTGTGTTTCTTTCCACTGTGAGTTCCACCTAGACACATCCAATTCATTTTTTATGATTCATTCAAATGTCAACTACAACACACGAAAATTTCCAGGTTATACCACCAAGCCATAATGTCACGTGTATGTCAGTCCTGGTACGAATTCCTGTGTGCTTTCCTATTAGCCTTTTTATGTGGTGTAAGACAATAATCTCTGAAGCCTAGGATTGCTATTAGATCACTCATGTATAATTAATTCATTTATCCAGAAAGCAGCTGCTACTGTTCTAGCTATTAAGGATTTAGAGATGAATAAGACAGAATGCTTGATACAGCAAATCACTCATTTCCTTAATGAGAGAAACAGATATTAAACAAGTATCTGAATAATTATAATTTAGGAGAATGAGAATGAGTGAAATAATTCAGATCACAGAGAATACGTGTAGTCATTTGGTAGAGAAAAAGTTGGCTGAATTATTTACTATGATAATATGAGACAGGAAAGAAGGAAGGAAAGGAAGAAATGAAGTGTGCGTTCATCATACTCCCATCAAACGAGGTGTAGAATAGTTCATTTGTTCAGGAGCTTGTCTGGAGCAGTTAGAATGTGTCAGATCTACTGTAACCACTGGGTAAATAAGAAATGAAACAAACTCAAGTTGCCCACATTGGGAGGAGATGAGTTTGCAAGATCATCAAATGCTGTATGACAATTTATACAACAGAAAACGAGTATAAATAAAGTTCTACTGGGAACCTGAAACAGAGTAATTGATTAGTGCAGTCTTGAGAAGCCATCTGCAAAGGGTGATGAACCAAGTATTTTTTGTTCTGTGTCTTAAAGGATTCGGTGCGGTGCTCACCTCTTCCCCTCCCTTTCTTGTGAACAGCCTCACTCCACCGGCTTCCTGCTCATGGCAGCTCCAACACTTTGTCAACAGTCTTGTTTGTACTGGGCTTTCTGGGCCTATTGATTAGTCCTCTGGGGCACTCGTGACCCAACACTGTCCCAACCCTTCAGTTACAAATGATAGTTCCAAGATGAATACCTAACTTTGACCTTTTTTCATAGAAATCCCAATTGGGGGATTAATGACAATAGTAATGATTCTCCTTCAAGGAAGGCAGACAATTACTTACCAGAAAGCTTCAGAGAGTCCAAATCCTGGGACATTGTGATGCAGAAATAATGAATGGAACCTGAAGGAAAAAACAAATATTTAATGAAGAGAAAAAAAAAATAGTGTTTATTTATTTATTTTTTTTTTTCTAAGATTCTATCCAGATCTGAAATTTACTTCCTCAACTTTCACTGGCTTGATTTTCTTAATTTACATTTTTCTTAGCTGGCTCTAATTATAATTGCGCAATGCAGATGCATCTTAGCAGATAAAAGTAAACTTACACCCTTAAAAATCAATGAAAAACCTAAATGGATGTCTAATGCATTAATTGGATGATCAAAAAAATTAAAAAATAAATTTTGGGTCAATGGAAAGATGGAAGAGCATTTCGAGTAGGCAAGGCTGAATGGCAAAATAACAGAAAAGAGAGACCAAGTAAGAACTTTGTGTTTCATTTGTTCAAGAAACATAAGGTCAAAATGTTTAGACTAAACATTCTAAGATTAGGACTAGACAAGGAAAAATAGTGGGGTATTAAAAATAATAGATGTGTCTATGTTTTGGTGATGGTGACAGAAAAATTACATAAATTAGCAGCACTGAATGATGGTGGCTGTCTACCTCTGCCTGTGTGGTTAGCCTTCCAGCCATGTATTCAAAGTCATTCACAATTTTGCTTCATTGAAAATCTTTTCTGCTTTTCTTTTCATTCATATAAGACCCATTTTCCAAAAATTACTGACTCCAATAGAAAAAATAAAAACATCTTAACATGAAATTGATTTCTAAAGAAAGAAAATAATACTGAATTCAGAACAAAAGTCAAAACTATTTTCTGACTGACAAGTTTAAGAAGTTGATTGGGGAAAAAAGAAGAATAATAGAAATACTAGCAACAGCAATCGCCAATTATATAGATGAGTCTTGTAAGAAGGTAAGTTTTGTGGGCCAGAATGAAGAAAATTGTTTTAGTTACAGGAGACAACATGAGACGCTGTTATTATATTTTTTATATAGTTTATTGGAATTTACAGAACTTGAAAAATTAAGAATCAGTTCTATGTTCAATGAGAGCAGAACACAGCATACTATTTTTTGCTTACCTTTTACTGGTATGTAAAAAGTCTCACGAATCATTTAGAAGGACTCTAGTGAGATTTCTGAGTTGAATTCTATGCACACACAATATCAATGAGCCCTGTTCCCTTCATTTCAGTCCATTGGTCTCTGACTGACGAAAACCTATTATTCGTGTATTTTGTCTTGATCAATGGATAACAAACGCAAAATGTAAAAGAAAAAGAATACTGAAGTTCCTAAAAGTTACTCCAAAGATGTGAACATTCATTCACTACAAAAGACGTGGTAAAAAAAAAACAAAAACAAAACTTGAACTTGATGATAACACTCTATGTGTAAGGCTGCACAGTATTACACTCATATCAGAATGCAAATTTGTGCTAAAAGAAAACTTTGTTCGGCCATCTGGATAGAAGTTTGTGCATTAATGCATTTCATTATCATAATTGAATACACAGACTTGGGAGAATGACATAGTTATAAACCATTGGGTTAGGAGACTCTGTAAGTGTATATAACGGACTTGAGGATTAAAACATTTTATATACATGACACATGATTCATAGTGATACTTACACATCTTATTTTTGCACTTTTTTAAGAAGCATCTTTAATATAAAATCTTATCTCATAAATTCTAATAAACCCAAACCGTATTGATTGAAGGTTACTATCTTTAGATAATATCATTATGAATTAAAACATCCAGAATGCATTAAAAATAATTGGCTCAAGAGCATGAATTGTTCAGAAGTCTTTAAATATCACTAAAGAAGACATACGTTCTCATAGCTTTTCACAATTAATGTAGAACTCCAATAATTCTGAAAATCTTGAACATGAAGAAATACTGTTGAAGTTTGCAGTCAGTAGTTAGTAATTAACAAAAGTCAGAAATGCTTATTGAAATAAAGGAGTTCAAGCACGGAAAAAAAGATAATTCTAGAAGTGGATAAATGAGACAAAAGTATATGGAGTCTCATGTAGGAACGTCTTAACCTTAGCACTACCAAGGGAATCTGAGTTTTTCCCCGAATACCTCTCAAAAACGCCAAGTTAGGTGTGTTTCAGGTGTACAAATTAACAGAAAGGTCCACGGTACATTTTCCCTCAGTATATTGTGCTGGACAATTTTAAGGGTTCTGGGGAATTCCTTCCCCTCTTAATGCTTGAAATTTTTAAAAATAAGGAATAAAGCCACATCATAATGTAATAATCAATGCAAATAACCATGGGACAGAAATAACATAGATTTAAATTCACAATCTAAGTTTAATTTCTTTCCTATAACAAAGAAGTTGGGAAAGATTTAAGATGACCTATCTCAAAATTATATTCTGAGTCAAACTTAGGCCACATTATAAGTAAAATATTAACTATACTTCAAAATATATTAAATAGTACAATATATCTACATTATTTTATCTTCAAAAGAGACTGTTGAGATATGAAAATTCAGATGGTGTTAGATTTTTTTTTTTAACATGACATAATGTGAAAAATTTCAGGTTTCTATGGAATACGATTAATTTTGAGGTGGCTTGAATGACTAGGCCAGGTCCCCAAATGTATTTATGCATGCATTAGTGCTTCTGTTCTTCCAATAATCACCCCACACTAAAACTGGAGTTAAAGAAAAAAACTTACAAAATGCTGTTATATTTAAAGAACAACATAAAAATATTCAACAGTTTTCTACTAAAATTTTTTTAAAAGCTGAGGCTGAGCGCAATGGCTCATGCCTGTAATCCCAGCACTCTGGGAGGATGAGAAGGGGAGAATGTCTGAGTTAAGGTGTTTGAGACCAGCCTGAGCAAGAGACAGACCCTATCTCTACTAACACTGGGAAAACTAGCTGGGTATTGTGGTGGGTGCCTGTAGTCTCAGCTGAGATCCATTAACTTGGGACGCTGAGATAAGATTTCTTGAGCCCAGGCATTTGAGGTTGCTGTAAGCTATGATGACACCATGGCATTCCATCCATGATCACAAAAATAAAATAAAACAAAAATAAAACAAACAGGGGTGTTGCCTGTGGTTCAAAGTAGTAGGGCACTGGTCCCATATACTGGAGGTGGTAGGTTCAAGCCCAGCCCCGGCCAAAAACTACAAATAAATAAATAAATAAATAAATAAATATAAAATAAAATAAAAAGATAATCTGGAGTAAAAAATTCTTGTACTACAGCTTTTGCTAACTTTTGAGCCCATTTACAAATAGTGGTATAGTATGTATGTAGTATCTGTGTATATGTACGTATTTTTTTCTACGTAAGTATTTAGAATGTTCACTGTAAGCCTGTACACCACATACGCAATGTATTATACACAATGTAAGCGTGCACACTTGTACAAAAGAAAAACAATAAAATTATCAGACAGAAACTAAGACAGAAAATGAAGGAAATCAAAAGCACGGGAGGACCCACGGAGCTTGTCGACCTATGAGTTTGAAGAATAGTGGCGGCAGAATCACGAACTGAGGGAGCTGGCTGGAGAGAACTTAAGGTGACGTCAGCACACAGCAGGTGAATTCGCTGTTAGTGACAAGGAGCCATCCTGGCTGTCATCCACGTCTATGGTGGTGCTGTAGGGCTGGGTGGCACATGTCCCTTAGTGGGAACAATCACTTGACACTTAGGTCAAATGCATTTAAAAATGACAGTACACAAATATTATGATTCTAATTGTTCCCTCTTTGGAAGTTCTAGCATAGATCTCAGTATTGCTAAACATTTCATCTCAAGATTCCCTGAATAATGAACTTCCACTCCATACCAGGCGTGGAGCTGAGTGCGTTTTACATTTATAACTTCACTTAATCCTTACACTAATCCCATGAAAATACGTATCATTATTACCCACAGCTTATAAATGAGAAAACTATGGACCTGAAAATGTAACTTTTTGAAAATTTTGGAGGAGGTAAGGGGTGAAACACAGTTCAAAGCCAGATAATCAGATCCCAAGAGCTCTGTGCTTAACCAACTGCATCATACGTGTAATGCTTCAGGAAATAAAACCAGAAAGAAAGATTCTGTTGTCGACTGTGATCATTAACTGTAGGGGTCAACTTGATTGGATTAAGGAATACCAGGAGGACGAGTACAGCATCATTTCTGAGTCTGTTTGTGAGGGCTTTTCCCAAGGAGATAAGAGTGGAAATCAGTGGAGGGGTGGGGAACATCTGCTCTCAGTATGGGTGGGAAACATCCGATCTGCTGGGAGCCTGAACCAGATGAGAAGGATGAGGAAAGGGAGCATGACTCCTCTCTCTCTCCCCTCGAGCTGGAACACTATTCTTCTCCTGTTTTGGACATAAGGACTCCAGGCTCTGCAGCCTTTGACCTCTGGGACTTACAGGAGCAGTCCCTGGGGTTCTCAGCCTTCAGCCACAGACAGACAGTTACACCATCAGCTTCTCTGGTTCTGAAGCTTTTGGACTGAGCCGCGCTACCAGTAAGCACCTCAGGTTCTCCAGCAGGTGGCCGGCCCATCGTGGCACTTCTCAGCCTCTATTTCCAATGAGTCAACGCCTTTAATAAACTAGCTCTCGTACACAGTATCTATTTCAATATATCCTGCTGGGTGTTTCTGAAGAACCCAGGCTAAGGAACATGTAAGAAGCAGAAACTGGGCGGCACCTGTGGCTCAAAGGAGTAGGGCCCCGGCCCCATAAACCAGAGGTGGCGGGTTCAAATCCAGTTCTTGCCAAATCTAAAAAAAAAGGAATAAGAAGCAGAAACAGCAATAGTATTTAAATATACACAAAGTATTTACTTGCAGTGTTTATTAACTTTTGACTGTCACAGACCCATCATCTAATGGAATTACATCTACCAATGATCTCCAAAGAAAATGTTTACTCACACATATGAATATTACAAAAATGGTATTGCATAGCTGTTTTGGAAAATAAAACACAAACTAATAGAAAACATGTATTAAAATAATGACATATAAGCAAATATATATACTTTTTCTTGGTAGAGACAGAGTCTCACTTTATTACCCTCGGTAAAGTGCTGTGGCATCACAGCTCACAGCAACCTTCAATTCCTGGGCTTCGGCAATTCTCTTGCCTCAGCCTCTCGAGTAGCTGGGACTGGACTACAGGGCCTCGCCACAACGCTTAGCTATTTTTTTGTTGCAGTTGGGCTGGGGCCGGTTTCGAACCTGTCACCCTCGGTACATGGGGCCGGCATCCTACTCACTGAGCCACAGGTGCCACCCAAAATATATATACTTTGAAACACTTGGGTGAAATACCTAATACCTATGCAACATAGGAGATTTGTCTAAGATCCCAGTTACATTTTTTTCTATTCACTTTGGGCTTTGAGGATTTTAAAATACAATGTGATCACAATTAATGAGCCCCAGTTGTCAGATCCATTCACAGAATTATGACATTCTTTTATGTGAGACATGAAAATTCCAAACATCCTGTACTTTACTAAGGTTCTGTCTGGGAAGGGATTATCAAGAGACACCTTTATGAGCTGTTCGAAAATTTCTTTGCAAAGGTCAGTTCCCCCCAGGATTGATATTGGTAATTCATTCAAAAGCAAACTACCTCTCCAAAATGGGTCCCTTTTGTCTGATTAGAGCTGAAAGGCCAAAACAAAAGGAGGTTCTAAATTATCTTTGTTTCTGGAGCACACTTTAATCCTAGTCGGTTTCAAGGGCGTATGTGTCCATCCTTCCCCAGCAAGTCGTTCTGAAAATTCCATGGCGTGGCCAGGTTCTTACATTGTGAGCATTATAGATTTCTTTTTATGTGAAAATTGGCATTTTTAGGGCTTATTATTTGCTTCCCTCCGGCAGCTGCCACATAGCTATGAACATCACTGTATCTACCGTCACCTGTGACACACTCCATAGGAGGCCCGTCAGGAAAGTTTGGTCTCAGACTCTACCTTAATGCAGATTTCACAATCAGAAGAATCGTACACTTCATAAAACATTAAAAACATTCTTGGCAGCACGAAGGCCGACAGAGAGAAGATAGTAAACTCTGAGCTGTCTGTGGTGTTCTGAGAGCGTCACCAGGAGAGCGCTGGGTCCAGGTTTAGCTGCAGACGTGGTCAAATCCTTGTGTAATCTATGAAATGACAAAATGAAATCATGTGATTATGTAGTAATTTGTGGAAACATGTATTCAGGAATGGCCAAAATGGTACATGTACTTAAAATAAGGCCTAGATGAAAATCGCAAGACAAATTCAAGTCTATTAGAATTGTTTCAAAAAGAATCACAAAAGAAAAGAGAAGGCCAGCAAGTTTTTCCATTCTCTTTGGGGTCCTATAAATCATATGATTCCTCATGTCAATTAAGTGCCTTTCTGTGAGGTTTTATCCTGAAAGAGTTTCTGAGGAAAGCGTAAGAAGAAGAAAAGAAAATGTATGTAAGATTTTAAACTGAGAGTAAAGAAATTAAATCTTGGGAAGGGCTGAGGCAGAATAGAAACCGACCCTTCACTGGTGTGTTATGGAACCTGCTGCTCATAGCGATGAACAGGAGAATGTAAAAAAATGCAGGCACGCACCTACAGCCTAATGCGTACGTCGACCAAATGGACTTATTTTTAGCTTCTTGCTGGGTTTTTTTGTTCTTTTTTTGTTTGTTTGTTTGTTTTTTTATTAAATCATAGCTGTTCACATTAATGCAATCATGGGGTACCATGCACTGGTTTTATATATAACTTGAAATATTTTTATCACACTGGTTAACATAGCCTCTCTGGCTTTTTCTTAGTTATTGTGTTAACACATTTATATTCTACATTTAGTAAGTTTCACATGTACCCTTGTAAGATGCACCATCTTAGCAAAGTATCTCAAGAATGGAAGAAAAAGTATCCAAAATTTTTTTTTTTGCGCCCTACTCCTTTGAGCCACAGGCGCCACCCTATTTTTACATTCTTTATTTCAGTAGATTTTGCTATATAGATGTGTGGCGTTGAAGCCAGGGCTTCTAGTGGGCTCATCACAGGAGTGGGGTAATTCCTCATCTTCCTTCCACTTCCCCAGCTCCCACCTTTGGCATCTCCAAGGCCTATTATTTTACTTCGTATTAACATGAACTCAAAGCTTAGCTTCTAACTGTGAGAGAGAACATTCAGCATTTGATTTTCTGTCCTGGGTTACTTCACTTAAGAGAATGTCCTACAATTTCATCCAAGATGCTGCAGAAGACATCATTTTATTCTTTCTAGAGATTGCGTAGTATTCCAGAGTGTGCCTGTATGTGTGTGTGGGGGGGGGGGTGTTAATGGACAATTCAGTTGATTCTCTATCTTTGTTATAGAGAATTTTGCTGCAATAAACATGATTGGAGATATCTTTTTAATATAATTACTTATTTTCTGTTAAGTAGGTACCCAGTAGTGAGATTGCTGGCAGAGTGCTGTGGCATCACAGCTCACAGCAACCTCCAGCTCTTGGGCTTAGACAATTCTCTTGCCTCTACCTTTTGAGTGGCTGGGACCACAGGTGCCCACCACAATGCCTGGCTTTTTTTGTGTTGAAGTTTGGCCAGGGCCAGGTTTGAACCCTCCACCCGTGGCATAGGGACCGGCACCCAACTCACTGAGCCACAGGGGCCACCCGGGATTGCTGGATTGAGTGATAGATTTACTCTTTTTTTGGGGGGGGGGCTTTATTAAATTCTTTTAATATTAAATGATAGGAACTGTTAAAATAATCTCTGTCCCATGTACGTCAGCATGGTACTTTTTTTTATTAAGTCAGATCATGAATACATTTATGCATATGTGGGGTACAATGTGTTGATTTCTTTAATACAATATGAAGTGATTACATCAAACCATTCAACATAGCTTTTGCCTCATTTACCTGATTATTGTGTTAAGATATGTATGTTCTACACTTGACAGATTTGACTTGTACCCTTGCAATATGCTCCATAGATGTGGTCCCGCCATTAACCTTCCCTCTATAGAACCACCTCCCTCCCTTCCCAGCCCCTCCCCTTCCCTATTTATAATCACTCACATTTTCATATGAGAGATGAATCACAACGGTAGCCCAGGACAGATTTATTATTACTTATTTGCAAAATCTCCATGTAGTTTTCCATTGAGGTTATACCAATTTACCTTCCCAACAACAGTGATACATGTACAATTATCAGAATCAAGTAATGGGGATTATAAAGCAAGTTAAATAAAGTGCCTCCTCGAGTACCAATCAGGATATGTGGAACTATTATCTGGGATTCTTCACTTCAAAGTGATTATAGTTAATTACCAAAAACCTAATCATTGATATTGATCCTGTTTAGGGAAATACTATGTAAGAATTTGGTTACATGGTCTCATAGAAAAGGATGAGCCAACCACCCCAAGGTTTCCTTGTGCTTATACAAAGAGTATCAAAAGACAGGTGACTTTTGACTGATTGTAATTTGCCAAGAACGTTCCTCTAGGTAGAGAAGGTACTGATCCATTTATTCAAATATTTTGGCCTCTTGTATAGTTGATTTTCTAATTGAAAATTCTGGACTATAATTTTACCATATTCTATTCTATGCAAATTTTGGAAATATGATTTCTCCCTGAGAATCATTTATACTTTCAATTTTTGAAAAGAAATAAAAGAAAAAAAAGTTTCTGCCTTTAGAAGCTTCCAGTCTAATTCCTGGAAATTGGTTAAATTCATTTAGACATCCTTTATGATGTGAGGCACATTGCCAGCCAGCCAGCCGAATAAGTGAGTTCACTTAACTTCATGAACTAAACTAAATCTATTTGTCCACTTATAATATTAGGCTATTGTAGTTAGTATATATGGCTCAGAAATTAGGAGTGAGAGCTCCAATTCTCTTCCTCAACAATCTTTCCAACAAGGGATGCTGCCAGCTAAAAACAAGGCTCTGTACCAGAAAGTAGACAAAAAATTGAGTCATGTGATTTTTTTTTTGTGAGCTCAGCAAAGAAGCAGACACCCCAAGGCACTTTGCATGATTGATTCACGGCACATGCCATGATATATTAGCAGCAGAAGCCAGCTAACCTTTAGCTGGAATCTCATTACAGAATGCCTCATTATGTAGCAAAAAACCAGAATGAGATAAGTGTCCTAGGCCTTGAGCGCTATTGCATTATAGATTATTACAGTATAGATTATTGTATTTTTATTCATTGAGAGCAGGAGCTCGTGACTGTTATTTACCTTTAATCCACATATCTAAAACAGCAAAGTCAAAGTATTTCTTAAATTTCTTATACAGATGTCATTAGTCTCCTGCTAACATGACACTATTATTGATAATCAGTTTGGGAAGAGGTTAAATTATTTTAAGTTTTGTTTAAAATATTATCTCTGCAGACTTTGTATATGCAGCATTCACTAAGAAATTAGAATCAAATAAATTTATCATTTAGGTTCAGTGGAGGAGGGCTGTGGGTTTGGAAAGACCACTTCGTGGGTTAGCACTGCCCAGATTTACATGCGTCCCCTGAGGACTGGAAGGGACTGACGTGTGGCTGGCTGGTATCCGTTCCAGCTGTGTTTCATGTCACACCAGTGGACTGGCCAGGCATGGACAGCACATCTCACAAGAGAGTCACTGTCCCCAGTCTCAATGAGGTGGCGTCACTGATAGAGGCACCACAACTGATCCTTGTGAAAATAGCTTAGAAGACAGTGGCGCCTGTGTGATTAGTTGGGCCCAGCTGGGCAGAAATACAATGATATCTACAGTGAGCGTGAAGCTGTGGGGTTGATACCACTGTGAACTCCACTGGGCTAGGGGCATCAGTGTCAGCCCCAGGTGGAAATGGTAACCTGACTTGGATCTTTGCTATTTTTGCTTAGCATATTGGAAAAGAACGCAGTGAATTGTGCCTAAACCAATTACCGACCTCCAGCCTGGGTAGATGTGTTGATGCAATACGCTTTTTTCTTGCTTTTAAGGATATGCTTTGTATTAAGGCTCCTGCAGGCAAACCCAGGAGTCTGAATAGGTTCCTTGGTGAGGGCTCCTGTTTTCCTGCTCCAGCTCCAGCCTGCTGAAGAAGAATGGTTTAGAACAGTGGTCCCTACCTTTTTTGGCACCAGGGACCAATTTCATGGAAGATAATTTTTCCACCAAACAAAGTGGGGGGAGGGCTGGTTTTAGGACGATTCAAGTACATTACTATATTACTATTATTTACTATTATTTCACACTTTATCACTATTATTATTACATTGTAATATGTAATGAAGTGATTTTACAACTCACCATGATGCAGAATCCGTGAGAGGCTGAAACTTGCTTTCCTGTAATAGACAGTCCCACCAGTGGGTGATGAGACACAAGCTTTGCCCCCTTGCCCTCAGCTCACCAGCAGCTGTGTGGCCTGGTTCCCAATGGGCCACAGACCAGGACTGCTCTGCAGACCGGGACTGGGGACCACAGGCCTAGGGCAAGGCCATCCTCTTCAGTTTCGTTGCCAAAACCCACAGAGATACTTGCTGTGCATTTTACTAGGAGAAAGAAAAAGTTTATAAGTAAAGACTGGTGGGAAAGAGAACAGTTTTTCTTCCTCCATGAATCATTTTCCCTAATTTGTGGAAACTGCTTTAGTCATTACTAACAAACTAGAATCTTTCATAATAGGCATTTGAACCTTGGAAATTTCTCGTTAGAAACTTCAGCTTCTCTTATTTAAGATCTTTTCAGTTGTCAGTTCATGATTTTTTTTTTCTCTGTAAGTTGATTCCCCCACATTATGTTTTCACTCAGTTCTGGAAGCTTCTACTGCCCTAATCCCCAAAGTCTGGGGTACTCAAAGCAAAAGAAAACAGACATAGGTAGATCTTTTCCCTGTCTCAGCCTTTGTCCTCTCCTGTCACCTAGTTTCCCTAACTCCCACCAACCTTCCAGCAATAAATAAGATTAATAAAAACAAGGAATTCCACATCAGAAATTCTAAACATAACATCTGACTGTTTTTGTAGAGTTCATTTCTGTGTCTACTAAGGAAACTCCCTGAGTGGTGAGATTAAAGTAAGCAAAACACATTTATATTGAATTCTGCATAAAGAAACATTTCAAAGGCCAGCAAAATAACATTAAAAAAGAAAATTAAGCACATAATATGCACTAATATAAAGATCTCCAAGAAGTATTACCAGTGATTGTTTAAAACCAGTAAACACCAGAATTATTACCAGTAAATTTTAAAAAACATCACAGACGGCTGTTCGAGTTGGCCTAGCTTTCCTAAAATGGGGTGCAATAAACATTATGTTCTGGAATTCCCATCCCAGGTCTTGAGAGGACTGGAAACTTGCACTTACCTCTTCAGTTCCAGGCTCCAGGCCCATAAAAGCCCAAGCCCCATGGACAGACCTCGTGGAGCATGAGCCCCCACTGCATATGAAAGGTGAGTCAGGCCTCCGCCATCCACCCCGTGAGGGCGGCATTAGGATGGCCTGGCTCCATTGAGCTCCCTCGTGAGGATGGTTCAGCTGACTTCACTTACAGAGCAAGGATCACTGGGCCAAACCCTAACAGCCTACAAAATCATAAAACGGTGGTCTTGTTTTAAGTGTTTATGTTCTGAGGTGGTTTATTATTTAGCAACAGATAACTAAGCAATGTATATCTTTCTTTAAATAAAGGGATCAAATAATTCACATCATTATGTGTGTGTGTATAGGCACAGATATTCTTTTAGAATTAACCTTTTTTTTTTTTTTTAAATGTTCATTTTGAATATCTTGCTGGCAACATAATTAAGAAACACTCACAAGTGTCCATGTGAAGTCAGTGTGATTACTCCCAGCAGGACGAAAAGTGATTTTTAAGCCACAATTTTCTTTTCAATTCCCATGTAATACCATACTATGCTAAAATGTATCTTTATGCAAGTAGTTATTTCTGAGCTTTTAAATAAAGTCAGAACTGGAAACATATGTCAAATGGACATTAAATTTGACATATGTTGTGACATTATATTTTTAGACATTAACAGGTGCTCCTGCCTCTAATATTCCATGTTTTCTTAATTCTTTTCATAATTGAGAAGTCTTAGCTACCAAATTCATTTCTCCTGGGTGAAACAGAAAAGTCAAAATCATGACCTTTAAGATTTAAATCTCAAGGTGTAGACATTAGGTGAGATATGGAGAATAATATTTGATATATGAAAAAAAAAAAGAAGAGAAATAAAGAGGAAAAAGAAAAAAAGGAGGTGAGAGATGAGAAGAGACACTGGTGTGTATACCAGGGATGGGACTGTTCTCGGGCCCTCCAAGGCCAAATCCAGAGTAGGGAAAAGATAGATGTGAGGGTCAAGAATGAGAAAGGGAGGGTAATGGGTGGGACCACGCCTAGGGTGCATCTTACAAGGGTACATGTGAAATTTACTAAGTGTAGAGTGTAAATGTCTTAACACAGTAACTATGAAACTGTGGTGAAGGCTACATTAACCAGTTTGATGAAAATATTTTAAATACTATATAAAACCAGCACACTGTACCCCATGATTGCATTAATGTACACATTATGATTTAATAAAAGAAGAAGAGGAAGAGGAAGAAGAAGAAGAGGAAGAAGAAAGAAGAAAGAAGAAAGAAGAAAGAAGAAAGAAGAAAGAAGAAAGAAGAAAGAAGAAAGAAGAAAGAGGAAGAGGAAGAGGAAGAGGAAGAAGAAGAAGAAGAAAAGGAAGAAAGAAGAGAGAAGAGGAAGAGGAAGACAAAGATGAAGACAAAAATGAAGAAGAAGAAAGAAGAGGAAGAGGAAGAGGAAAAAGAAGAAGAAGAAGAAGAAGAAGAAGAAGAAGAAGAAGAAGAAGAAGAAGAAGAAGAAGAAGAAGAATCCTCCTCCTCCTCCTCTTAGTGGCTGACGCCTTTCAACAGAGTGCCCCTGAGGAAAGACTCTCACGCTAAGAGAACCTGGCCGTCAGGGTCACGTCCTCCTCCTCTAAGGCAGACTGTATCCTCTACTGGTGCTGGGGAACTGCTGGGACAGAGATAAGAAAAGAGGAACTGCCTTCTCTCAAGAAAGATACATCTGAAGAGACATCCCAATTCCCATGGAACTCGCTGAGGTCATATCATAGTTCAAGCTTCCTTCTGCCTAAACCTACTTCTTCACCATCCACAGAATGTTGAGACAAAGGGCACCCCTCTCCTACTTCTCTCAATGCTATTTTTTTTTTTTCATGCATCTCTCCCTCTCCAAGGTTATTTTATGAGGAACATGAACTAAGATATTTGGTGCTGAGAATCCTCTCACGAACCAGTCTCAAAGAATATTTTAGACTAGAGGCATGCTGTAAATAAGGATCTCATCACTGGTAGTAGGTCGGGCCCTAATAACCCCTGGAATTTTTCTGTAGTGCAACTGTCAAAAAGGAATTACTGGTAGAAAATTGATGTAAGACACCAGTGAAACGGATCGTACTGGTAGTTGCAATAATCTCAGACCTTCAAGAAATTTAAGAAGTACTAATTATGAGGACAATAAAATCAGACTGCTAAGTAGAGTACTATTGACACTTTGGAGGAAGAAAATAAAAGGCTGAGGGTGATTAATCATCAATCAAAGCTGCTTTAGGAATAATGGCTAAAAGTCAAAGTGACTCCTTGGCAGCATGCACAGACACACTTATCTCCCACTGTCACAGAAAGATTATAGTAGTAGCAGAGCTCCAGAGAAAGTGGAATTCTTGACCCAAGACAATCTTCTCTGCCAAAGCTAGGGCTCTGGTTGAGAAGTAGGGCATTAAGACTTGGGTTATAGGGCAGCATCTGTGGCTCAGTAAGTAGGGCAGCGGCCCCTATACCAAGGGTGGCAGGTTCAAACCCGGCCCCAGCCCAAACTGCAACAAAAAAATAGCCGGGCATTATGGCAGGTGCCTGGAGTCCCAGCTACTAGGGAGGCTGAGGCAAGAGAATCGCCTAAGCCCTAGAGCTGGAGGTTGCTATGAGCTGTGATGCCAGAGCACTGTACTGAGGGCAACAAAGTAAGACTCTCTCTCAAAAAAAAAGATAGTTTTATGCAAAGTCATTCTTCAATGCAATCAATTATTAAAGTTAAGTAAAGGAAAAGAAGAACAAATCAGAAATAATTCAATGTCTGGTACCAAGAAGGCAAGGAGAGGATTCCCAAGGTAGTTTCCAGGAGCACAGACTGAGGCGTAGTGTTGAGCAGAACAGCCTTTATCTGACTGGCTTTCTGAGCAGACTCGACACGTCCGTGCATCTGTGAGATCGGAACAAACACTCTTACCAGGAACGCTCAGTGTTAACAGTGCTGCACTTAAGGAACAAGCAACCATGGAAACTGGAACTTCACTCCCAGATACCTGCAGAACTGAGTGCTTTCACGGAGTAGAGAACGTCTTCTCAGTTCCGAGGGGGTTCACATTCCCTTATTTTTTAATTTAATAAATATTCACTGAACACCTATAATTTGAACTGAACACCTATAATTTGTGACCCATTATGTCAAAAATTTTTAGCATTCCCTTATTTTTTCATTTAATAAATATGAATTGAACACCTGTAATTTGCAACCCAATGAGGCCAAAAATTTAAAAATTTCTTTAAAAACTATCTATACATTTAAACATTTTTCTAGAGCCATGCCTGTGTAATGTTACCTATCCAGAGAAAACAGAAACTCTGCTCATTCATTGTATTAAATTTTTTTTTGCACAAATGATCGTTTAACTCTTTAAATTATGTATGGCATTAATTATTACCACATTGCCGCAACACGTTTGGAATGGTTTAATAGCGTTCACTGATAATCTAAGCTCAGCTATTTTGTTCCCTAACAGGTTTGCTTGAGAGCCAGGTCTCTAATTTACTCTTTAGATTTTTTTCTCTCGCCAACAAAAAATAAGAATTAAAAATGTATTAATAAGTACACTTGATCATGGGAAAAGACAAACTGAGTTCTGCAAAGGGAACGTGATAGCACAGTCCTGATGGCAATTTGCGTTGAAAAGCTGTGGGGAGAAGATATCAGATTATATATCTCAATGTATTGGTGCATGAAGTTCTCATTTTAAATATGTACGCCATTATTAAACATGACTCATTTGTATGTAACAGTTTCAGATCTTCCACAGCTGATCCATTCATATTGATTACAGTCTTAATTTAATCAAATTGGAAGAACAGATGGTTTGAAATTTACTTCATTAATAATCTATTTTAAACTGTTGACTTAAATGTGCAAAATATTTTCCTCTATTTTCTTCTAGTTATTTTTCCAATTAGACACATGTATTTATTTAATGAATTTTGAGAATATAGAAATGTTCATTGACATTTTCTTCAATTTCAAATTTTATTTATTTTTTTTCATGTGCATTATTTTATTTAATCCTTTTTTTTATTAAATCATAGCTGTGTACATTGATATGATCATGGGGCATCATACACTAGGTTTATAAACCGCTTGACACATTATCATCACACTGGTTGACACAGCCTTCCTGGCGTTTTTTTAGTTATTGTGCTAAGACATTTACATTCTACATTTGCTAAGTTTCACATATATCCTTGTAAGATGCACCATAGGTGTGATCCCACCAATCTCCCTCTCTCTACCCACCTCCCTCCTCCCTCCCCTCCCTTTAAAAAGCCCTTGTCATGTTCTCTGATATTTTGTTGCCCCACCCCCACCCCCAAAAAACACATGAAGGCAAAGATTGTTTCTTTCAAGTAGTAAACATCTCTCTGCCCCAAGCTTTCTTCCCCAGGGGTATTTGTCCTTGAGCTTAAATACCAAGGGCTCCAGGGGGTTACAAAACATACCTGCCAACTCTTGTGTTTCCTTAGTACCGTAGAGCAACTTTCCTTTTGAAGAGAAGCTCAAGAAATACCATTTGTTCACAATTTCATTCAATTTATTTTCAACACTTTAGGGATGGGGGGATTTACGGGAATGGTGTAAATGCTGCCTATTATTAGTTCAGAAGTTTCTTCAGGAGAGCAAGTAGACAGACTGTGCACATGTGCACATTATGGAAAACTTTTCTGTAGAAAATGCATGGCTTCTACAAATGCTCTCGAGAGATAATTTGTTTGGTGGGTGGGAAAAAAGAGGAAATCTACTGAGAGCTACCAAAAAAATCATGCTTCACATAGATATTTCATTTTTAAGATACTATTTTTTTTTTTTCAGTCTATTCCTACTACCTGATTTTGTACTCACCTGTTTAAGGCTATGAAGTTTGAAACGGCAAGAGGCTGCTTGCACCAGGTGAGTGTCTAGGTTTACAAATGTAATTGGATTTTACTCCTCAGGAGAGAACTGTGACTTCCACCTATTTATTGATTAACTAATTCAGCACCTTTGTAGTGTAATGTAATGTTATTTTTTAACTCACTCTTTGAATTAAGTTGTTTTGTAAATGCTCTTCTTTAATATTCATTACAATAGTGCAGAAGCTCTAGAATAAACTCTAATATCTAATAGTATGGAAGATCCTCCTATTATGTATCTGGCATTTGTAAGTAGAAATATATTGATCAGACCTGGACCTATCACTTGCTCTCAGGGAAAGGCCTTTCTTCGGCAGGTATGAAGATGGATGAGGAAACGTCCACTTTTGAAGTTCTTTAAATGCCTATCTATGGGAAAAGCTTCAACAGCTTAGGGATCCGTGAGGTTGTACGGACACAGGAAAGGCTACTGTTGTTTATATAAAGTGTGATCGGTCTAAAAATGGGAGGGAGGGATCTTCCTCTACCTACCGGACACTACGTTGCTTCAATTTTCTAAAAGAAAAAGGACACGGATTTTAGCACACACTAGATGATTTTTATGCTTTTTGGTAGACTGTTCCATACAGGCTGTATATGTTTATCTACATAAAATAGATGGCACATTAAAATCAGGATAATCATGGTAGTGTTTAAATAAGAACTATTAACCCAAAGGTAGAAAGTAGATATGGAAATGGTTAGTAATCTGGGGCAGGAAACAGAAAGTGGGGATTCCCAGGATTAAAAGGAGGTGGTCTAGAGAGAGGAGAGGTTGCTCTGACAGAGGACGTGACCTTCAGGGAAGAGAGACAAGCAGCTGAGGCGTCCACTCACGGAGGGAGCCCGTGAAACAGCGACCTGATCTCACTGTTCTCCCTCCCTTCTGCCTAACCCTTAACGGGCTGTAATCAGGAGCCAGCGGGCAGTGCCCTTGTTCTTGTCATCTTTACAGGCCTCGCTTCCAAGTGAGAGGGCGGAAGAAAGGTGGAGAGTGTCTCTGACGGAGACTAGACAATATCTGGCACATGTGGGAACCAATGAGGGCAACGTGGAACATTTCAGCAGCCTCCTGCTTAATCTCTATAGAAATAGTTCTTTTTTTTATGACTCTAGACACCAGCAGCAGATGATTGTGTGAGCAGAATGACTTTCCTTTAGTCAATAGAGTGTCGTCTCTGGAAATCAAGGTGAAAGAGGAGTACTCCTAGGTACCTAGAAAAAGATTTCTATTTCCCTAGAAAAGAAATATTTTTCTTTATTAGGGGAACAGAAATAGAAGGTTAAAACTGTGCGTTACGTACTGTTGTACACGTACCTCTGCACGTGTAGACATCACTGATAAAAATTGAGTGGAATAACAAGAAGTAACTCTAATTTATTCCCTATAGTAGCAAATTAAAAAAATGAATTGCCTTTTAAAAAATATGAAATAAATAAATTAGTGCTATGAAGTTGAATCTGGAAAGGCAAGTTTTAACTGTCAGTCTCTATTGCTTTGCAAATAGAATCACTGACTTTTGTCCTCTGTTATGTGTGTGAAATTCTACTTTGTGTATTTTAGGCTTCATTCTGAAATATTTTTAAATATCCTCTTTTATAAATTCCAGTAGAGTAGAGACTTTGGATTTCCTTGAGAACATTTGACTCTACGTCTTTCTCTGAAGGATCATAGAACTTTCTGGTGAGATACATCACACAGACTTGTCCGCCAGTCTCCTCACCCTAGACTTTGGGGACTTCCTTTCTTCCTGACTTCAGTAACCTCTGTGAGTGCAGATCATGGTGAATGGGCACAACTCTCCTTATCTCTTCTTCTTCAAGAGAGGAGGGTTGAGTTATTTGATGGGTTAAGTCTGGAAAGATAAGGGGGCTGTGTGGTTCTGCCATTCATTTTCATTCTGTAGAGGAGAGGGGATCCTAGGATGGGAGGCCAAGGAAGACGGAGGAGGATTCTCTGTAAAATATAAGATTAAGGCTTGGGTTCTGTAGCTCAGTGGCTAGGGTGCTAGCCATGTACAACAGAGCTGGCAGGTTCGAATCCAGCCCAGGCCTGCCAAATAACAATGACAACTACAACCCCAAAATTGCCAGGCATTGTGGCGGGCACCTGTACACCGAGCTACTTGGGAGGCTGAAGCAAGAGAATCGCTTAAGCCCAAGAGTTTGAGGTTACTGTGAGCTGTGACACCACAGCTACCCAGGGTGACAGCTTGAGACTCTGTCTCAAAAAAATAATAATAAACATTTAGGATTAAATGTCTAGTTATGTTGATGGTGAACCAACTAAGAATCAAGATGGATAGAATATACTCAGTTGCAAATGTTGGACATATTTGAGAGAAAGAAAACAGGAAGATCAATGTAAAGTTAGTTAAAGAAGAACTTACTGAGTTTTAAGGAGGAATGGCTGTTGCAGACTGCATGCAACCATTGCCTTTATTCAGAGGGATTCGCACATGAATTTTGTAAAACTGAGACTAAAGAGGTGGCATAAAAATAAGGAAACATTAGCAGGGAGACAAGAACATTTTCCAAAAACTGCAAATTTCTAGGCATATATTCCTAAGGCTAATTTGAAATCATTAATGAAAAATGTTACAAAACACAGACTATGACTTTTTTTTTTTTTTGTCCCTCCTCAAGAAAACGAACAAGCAAATTAATAGACGGGTGTTAAATTCCACTGAATTTCCTTTTTGATCTGTTTTATGTTTTTTGTTCAAAATAAAACTTTGATTAAGACTAAATAAATTCAGGACACAATGCTTAATAAATTTCAAAAATTTCACACTTGGGATAGTAGACTATTCATTCATTAGGGAGTGAAATAGAAAAAAAAAAAAATGAAGTGTTAATAAATTACATGCAAGGACAAAGATAAGGTTCATCTCTTCATAAAAGCCCAGACAAAAATCACAAATAAAAGGAGTTTGGTAAATAGATCGCAAACAGTGTATAATACATTCATATTATTATAATATTTACTTTGGCAATGATGACTATAATAAACTCCTTGGTTATTCAGTGCACTTCTGAAACATTGCGACACAATTTGTAATATTTCATGAGTATTCACAATAACACAACTCCTCTATTTGCTTTCCAATTATACGAAAGTGATGACTGTCGTCCTTCTGCCTTGTCCTTTATTTTGCCACAGGGGATGGACGCTTCTAAGCTGCTCTCAGATAATATATTCTGGATCTGATTTCTGCTGGAATTGGTTGTCTGAATATTTGCTGTTTCTATAACCATGATCCTCTTTTATGTAAAGATGCTAAATGTTGCCTATCCCTGGTGTCATCTTGTATTTCTAAACTTTAATAGATATAACCACGATAACCACGAGACTTGTTAGCAGGATGGCAGGACAGTTCTAATGATCAAAAGAAATTCTTGCTCATTTACTTCTCTATTTCTTAAGAAAAAAAGGAAAACAAGAAATAAATCTCTGTTTCTTCCCTTCCACCTTTAGAAAACCATTTCCTGAATTTCTCAAGCATTATTATACAGGTAAATTTAAAAAGCTTATGGGAGAAGATATCCTTTTACACTGCCTCTTGCTAAATCTTCCTTTGCCCTTAGGTTTCCTAAAAAACAAAGCTTTTTTTTTTTTTTTTTTTTTTAATAAATCATAGCTGCGTACATTAATGCAATCACGGGGTACAATGTGCTGGTTTTATATACAATTCAAAATGTTTTCATCAAACAGGTTAGCATAGCCTTCACGGCATTTCCTTAGTTATTGTGTTAAGACGTTTAGATTCTACATCTAGTGAATGTCACATGTACCCTTGTAAGGTGCACCGTAGGTGTGGTCCCACCAATCACTCTCCCTCCTCCCAGCCTCCCCTCCCCTCCCTCCTTCCTTTCCCCTTCTTCTTGGGCTATAATTGAGTTATAGATTTCATAAGAAAGCTATAAATTAATTTAGATTTTTTTTTTAATTTTATTTTGTAAGCCACTTTTCATCTTTTCCTTACAAGCCCAGTCAACTTGGAAAATATTCCTAGCATTAGAAGCAAAACTACAATAGGTTGTACAGCAAATCTCTTTTATTTTTCAGCGTATTCCAATAATCTTCTTTCTTACTCATCTTGCCTGTAGAAGAGCATCTTTTATATACCTTAAATCAAGGATTTACCTTAAATCAAGTTTAGTTGGGAACAAATTGGCTTGAGATCCACCTGTGGCTACTGTACTCAGAAAAGTTCTACTAAGGCACTATTTAAAGTAAGTGTAATAATTGTCAGGACAAGAAATGCTCCTTGATTTTATGAAGGCCGTTTGAAATTACCTTTAGTTTCTTAAACTAAAATTAGTAATAGGAGCCTTCATTCCTGCTCACCATATATAAAACACGATCGAATTGCAAGGCCTTGTGATTCACACAAGGTTTTATCTTCCCGTAGCTGTGCAACCAATTTCCACAGACTTGGCAGCTTGGAACAGCCAATGTTTGTTTGTGGCCTCGTTAGTACCGTTCAGGCTTCAGAGAACACCATCTCCCTGTGTCTGCTCAGGTTTGGACATAGTCACAACGGTGTCTGCCACCAGACTCACATGGTAGGAAGCAGAATTCACACCCTTGCAGATGTCTAACTCATGACGGTTTCCTTCCTCAAGGACAGGAGGACAGTTTCTCCACAGATCTGAACCTTCTAGAAGACTCGATCAATTAGGTCAGGACCAGGCAAGGTCATTTTCCACTGTTGAAATAAAAGTCAACTGATTGGAAGCTTCACATCATTTCAAAACATTTCAGAACGTTTCACATCTGGCGTGTCACCCATCTGTCACGACGGTGGCATCCGTCATGTTCACAATTTACACTCACCCTCATAGGAATGGAGTTATGCAGAGAATCCATCCGGAAGTGGAAACCTCAGGGATGGGCTTAGGATTCTTAGGCATCTCTCCACCACATGCATTTTTCCTAGAGTAGTTATCGTAGCTGTGACACATTTTATTTCACAGTTGTAATAAGAATAAGCTATTTCACATATACCCAAACACATATCTAGTAGTGCATATTTCTAGTTTGAGAACTTTGGAAAAATATATATGTCTATGTTTCTGTTAGGCATATGTGAGCCCAAATGGCGTTTAGCTTTTGCTTCCTATATCTATTGCAAAGATATTTGTATTTTCAACCAGAGAGAGATGTAGCGATGAATTATGTAAGCATCGGGACTCCTTTTTTTTCCCACCCTAGGCAGTCACAAACAACCAGATGTTCTCTTAAATTAACTCCTTGTTAATCTAGTCAAGCCCAAGAACGTGTCTTTCGAAGAGCTCTGTGTGTTAATAAAGTGTGATCTTTATAGTTACATATTTTGGTGACTAAAGAATTTAAACATTTCTTAATTTTTTAAAATTTATTTTTTATTTATTTATTTTTTTTGAAACAGAGCCTCAAGCTGTCACCCTGGGTAGAGTGTTGTGGCATCACAGCTCACAGCAACCTCCAACTCCTGGGTTCAAGCGAGTCTCCTGCCTCTGCCTCCCGTAAATTGGAGAAAATATATTATTATAAAGGGAAAATTACAAACACATTTCACTTATAAATGAGGATACAATATCCTAAATGACATATTACCAGGTTGAATTAAAAATTAGTGTTTAAGTAATGTACTTTGGTCAAAATTAAATCCAATTTATGTCACAATCAGTCACTATTTTCTTTTCTTTTCCTTTCCCTCATCCTTTCCTTCCTTCTCTGTCTGCTCTCCCCTTCCCCCATGCCCCACCATGTCATTGTCTTTAATTATCCTCATATCAAAGTTGAATACATAGGATTCATACTTCTCCTAAAGTCATAGCTTCTCAAATTTTTACCCTTCAGTTTTGTTTTTGTCTTTCAAATAACCTCGTTTTCGAGTTTATAAAACAGTGTAAAATATTAATGGATAACATCACATGATAACTAATCCAATCATAATACAACAGTAGTTCTTATATATTTCATTTCTCAAAATGTGTAATATTGATTAAGATAGAAGCTCAGAAAACTTTATCTCTCAGAGATAACAGAAGACAGAGCGAGATCCAAAGTTGGCATTTTGACATTATCTTATTTACATCCATTGCAATGAAATAATACACTCAGGCGTGCTGGAGTAATTACAATGCAGAACTGGTTGAAAAACACTCCACCGTTATGTTTTCATTTTTTTTATTAAGTCATATACACATGGATCATGAATACACTTACGCATATGTGGGGTACAATGTGTTAAATTTTTTTTTATACAATCTGATGTGGTTACATCAAACCAATCAACATAGCTTTCGCCTCATTTACCTGATTATTGTGTTAAGACATTTATGTTCTACACTTGACACATTTGACTTGTACCCTTGCAATATGCTCGACAGGTGTGGTCTCACCTTTTACCCTCCTATCAAACCTCTCCCCTCCCCTCCCTTCCCATTCCATTTCTCTCCTTCATCCTGAGCTATAGTTGTGTTCTGTCTTTCATAAGAAAATGTCAGTAAATGTAAGTAGGTTTCATAGAAGTACTCAGTACATTGGATACTTTTCCCTCCATTCTTGATGTTTTCATTTTAATGTGAAAGGGGACCTTTCAGCCCTCCTAGAGGGCACTTCCACACATGGTCAGTCCTTGGCTTGGGAATGGGAGTCCAGAGTCAGCTCCATCACTCAGTAGCTGTGTCACGAGAGTGACTTCTGTCACCTGTTTGAGTTTCCATGTCCCCATCTGTAAAACATGAGAACTAGTACTCATCAATAGATTTGCAGCAAAGTTTGATAAAACAGAATGCATTTAAATTCTGCATTACTGAGTCTAGCTAGTAGACATCATTTGGTTTGTTTTTATTTTTGTTGATCTTATTGTTTCCAGAATTTTCCTGGAGGAAGAATAAAAGGAAGGCGGGACAGGCCAAGATCAGCCCCGAGTCTGAATGTAAAACACAAATGAACACCTGACGCCCATCGTACATTTTGCCCATGCAGGAGGCGCGCATGACAGCATTTATTTTTCCTGAGTATAATAAACCGTATTCAGAACACATTTGCAGAGATTCCTAAGACTCCCCTGTTCACACAGAAGCTCCTGATGCCTGTTCACAATTATTTGGCTGTTTCAGGTCCCACCTCTCTTGTAAGCTAAGCTCTGTTTCTGTCTTTGCACAGTTAAAGGCCTCTAAGTTTACCTTCCCTTCTCAAGGTTTTAAGAATAAGGTGATTTGATTGCTTTAGTTTAATGGTGCTGAAACAGCCAAGTAAGTTAGAGGGTTAATTAATTTGTTTGGAACCGAACTTTTAGTTTTGAATTGAGATATAAAGAAAGTACAGCAGAGGCAAAGCTGCTAGATCAGCATGGAGTGAGTCTTAGAGTACCGACTAATTAGATTATAAACCCCTTATGGCTTCCTTAGTTTGTAGGTCTCTAAGCTCAGCTGTACAGCAATGAGCCTTGATTGTATAGCTGACACCGTAATCTGTACTCAGTGGTTGACAAGAGACATGTCATCAGATATATTGCATTCTGGTGATTTATTGTGTGAGATCTGGCTGGTTATTTATTGAATTATATTTTATCATATAATTTTTAAAATTTCTCCCTCATTTGATGAGGTGCATTATAAGTATTCTCCAAACATTCCTCTAGGAGGTCATGTCTTAAGTAAAAAATAGAAAAACTTGAATGGAAAAATTAAAACAGAAAAACAAAGCGAAATCTAGTCAAGGATATTTTAAAAGTCCATTATTTTCATGGTCCCATACTTAATTCTCATGTTCTAATTTTTCTATATAACAGGAATAAAAATGTTGAAGAGTCCTTTAACCCTGCAGTCCCCAGTTCCCAGGCCACTGACCGGCACTGGACTGTGGCCTGTGAGGAACCTGGCAGCACAGCAGGTGAGCCGCTGGCCAGCAGGCAGAGCCACACCTATATTTACAGCCTCCCCACACAACATCACGGCCTGAGCTCCAGCTGCTGGCAGATCAGCGGCAGCATTGCATTCTCATAGGAGAGCAAACCTGACGGTAAATTGTGCACGGGAGGGATTTAGGTTGTAGCTTCTTATGAGAATCCCCTGCCTGTGATCTAAGGTGGAGCTCAGGTGGTGATGCCAGCCCTGGGGAGCGGCTGCCAACACAGATCATCATTAGCACAGACGTCTGACTGTGCAGAGACCACAATACATCAATTGCTTGCGTACTTATATCAAAACCAGCCTCTACCACTTATTTGTGAAAAAATTGTCTTCCATGAAACAAGTCCCAGTGCCAAAAAGTTTGGAGACCACTGTTTTAACCCACTGATGTTTCCTAGGACCACTAAGAATAGCAATCAGACATTAAATACATCTTTTTTTTTTTTTTTTTGAGACAGAGTCTCACTATGTCACCCTGGGTAGAGTGCTATGGTGTCACAGCTCACAGCAACCTCAAACTCCTGGGCTTAAGCAATTCTCTTGCCTCAGCCTCCCAAGTAGCTGGGACTATAGGCACCTGCCACAACACCCAGCTATAGATACATCTTGACATGTTGCACCATGAAGTACATAACATCATCTGTGAAGTATTTTTAACAAAAAATTATTGTACACTGAACTCAGACCATCTTCTAGATCTAATTTCAAGTTGACCTTAAATACAGTAGGAAAAAAGCACTTTAAAAGCCGTATGGGAAATCAATCAGGGATATTCAGAAGGTGGGGCATTCTACAAGGCAATTGAGTGCTCACCTCAATAAGTTGGTGTCATAAAAAAGGCATGGTTTATATCTGAGGGATTTAAGTAATATAACAGTAAAGTTCAATTTGTGGATTTTGTCAGACAGTAGTTTGAAAAAACTAACTGAAAAAGTTATTTTGGAAAAACCCAAAGAAAAGATAATATACATTGGGAGTTAGAAGATACAAAATAATTATCTTCTGGTTTTTTTCTTTTTCCTTTTTTTTTATAGATATGACCACGGTATCACGGTATCCCATTTAGGTTACAGAAGAGCATGCTTTTGCTCTTTGGAATTTATGTTTACATGCTTACATATTTTGTGGTCGATAACATGAAATTATTTTAACATATTAGAGAAAATGCAGGAAATATGTATAATGTATGATGACCATTGTTACACTTAGCGACGAGAATTCAGATTGCTATATTTTTTCCTTCTATAGTTTGTTGTTTTAATAAAAAAATTTAGTATAAGGGTACTTGTTACTGAATTGGACAGAAATAAATATTTTATTCCATTCTTTAGCTTCCATCTATTCATTATCTATTCACCTAGCAATGGTTCATGGCCAGGCTCTTTGTGAGGATGGGGCAGTGAGCTAGTCTGGCCACAACTTGGCAATTATGAAACTTGGAAATGTTTTCAGACATTACAAATGCTCCCTGAGTGACAACATGAGCCCCGTTTAGGAACCACTGGCTGACAGCACCTTGTGTGGGGTAGTGACGAGGTCCCTTACACTGTGGGCTCACTTGCTAATGTAGTTAAGAATGGCTGTCCTACCCCCATGC
This sequence comes from Loris lydekkerianus, assembly GCA_963574355.1. NCBI lineage: Eukaryota > Metazoa > Chordata > Mammalia > Primates > Lorisidae > Loris > Loris lydekkerianus. The sequence goes on along the minus strand of CAUYPK010052242.1, from coordinate 3,755 downwards.
AGTCCTCACACCATGCCAGTCAGTCCCATGGTGACATCTTTCTTGTCCCAGCAGCTTTCAACACTATTGCCCCATTATGCTAAGGGACCATTCTAGTCAATGTGGTCATATATATATAGTCAGTTGTAAGCCATGTAAGATGATCAGGAAGAGAAATTCCACATTATAAAGATACTTGTGAAAAAAAAAAATCCTCCAATTCTGTTTTCTCTCAAATTCATTATAGTATAGTCATCATATATTTCTATAAAGTAATTTCTTTCAATGTCATTTGAACTCCTTTCATTCACACACAGTTACCTGTACGTGGGACGGTAGTCACGTATGTTGGCAGAATGAGAATAGCAGCTTGATCCACCCAAGACATTCCTCTTCCTAATCTTACATGATTTACATCTCACAATATCACCACATTGACTAGAAAGGTCCATTAGCATAATGGAGTAATAACTAACATACTCAGAAAATGAGTAATAACTCACATCTCCCTGCAAATCCTTAATAAGGTTTGCATTCAAATAGCCACCATCCTTGAAGTACCAATGACAACCTTTGGGAAAATCACTGGAAGCTGTAATTTGGGAAGGAGGAGGCAAAATGACCGTGTGACACCCTGAGTGGTAATGAAATGATGTCACCAGCATTAAATAATCAGTGGGAAGTAATTGCAGATTTGTAAATCCAAATCATTTCAATAGTAACATGTTTTGAATAGGTAGGGTATCAGAATAATGGGCTTGCTAGAGTTTTCTTGTAGTGGAAGGTAAGACATCAGCTGGCCTGATAACATTTGCCAATAAACTAATAAAGAGATGATTTCTGGACCTTAACAAAAAAGACATGGAGTCTCATTATGAATAATTTTACATTCACTGATGGGAAAATTAACAAATATGTGAGTACCTAGACTCTACTCATTCTTCTGAATCTTGACTATAAATCCCTACACTTATCACAGGTTGGTAAATAATACTTAAATCAAATTTCTTAAAGAAATAAAGACCCTCCAACAATTATTTATCTGAACTGTCACACTAAAAAAAATCAGCTTATTAGAAAACAGTGGATTGGGAAGACACGTATAAGTAGAATTTAAGATTTGGTGATTTGTCAGATATAGCAAAAAGAAGAGTAAATAAGTATGCATGACTTGGAAAATTAGACGCATTGAAAGACTTTTAATGATTTTCCAGAATGTTGTGATTCACTTTTATCCACTATCTACTGCATAGTTTTGTTCAATTAAATGTACTCTTCAAATTTTCAAAAATGTAATAATGCCATTGAAACAACACTTTTTTCTTAAACTACCATGCTGAATACTTTATACAAATTGTCATTCAACAGTGGAAAAGAACAACAAAAATCAAGTATATATAGATTTTTCTTTCCTTTACTTCTCTTAAAATTAAATCAATTAAAATCTAGTTTTGTGTGAGTAGATGGATAAACAGTCCAAATACCCCAAATTATAAAACTTTCTCATAAGTCTTCAAAGTGCGATAAATCAATGAAGAGCGATCAATACAGCTGAAGAACGAAACACGGAGTGTGGTGCAGCCTAGACTGGACTTGATTTGAGTGGTACAGCACGTTGATTGACATTTGAGGAACGTAGCTTTCATTACTTATCTCCAGAGAGGAACAGATAATCCTGCGAATCCCGGAACGCCCATCTGCACAGAACTGGACCATCGCCTCAGATTTATCTTCATATGTTTGCATTTTGATCCTAGGTTGATTCGATGACAGATCTAGCATTTTAATAACATTCAATGTCATTTTTAACAATAATTAAATTTTAGCTGCTGTCTACAGAATTTCCCAACATGCAGGCACAGGCATACTTCATTTTACTTGGCTTCACTTTATTGCATTTCGGACATAATGCATTTTTTTGGTTGTTTGAGTCAATGTTTCTGGCAATGCTTTTGGCACCAGATTTCCAACATCATATGCTCAGTTCTTGTCTTTCTTTCTCATTTTGTTGATTCTTGTCAGATTTCTGATTTCTCATTATGATGATCTGTTGTGGAGACCACTGGTCAGTCATCTGCAATGCCCCTGTTGTAGTCGTTTGAGTTGCCCTGAACTTCACCTTCCGTGATGGTGACCTGAACAAAGTGTGGGTGTGTTCTGACCGTTCCACTGACCAGCTCCTCCTCGTCTGCCTCTCCTTAGGATGCATCTCATTCTGGAGACACAAAAGTATTGAAATCAGGCCTCTACTTATTCAATTGAAAGCAAGCATTGCACGTCTCTCACTTCAAATCAAAAGCCAAAAATGACTAAACTTCATAAGGAAGACAGATTGGAAGCCAAGACAGGATGAAAACTAAGCCTCATATGCAAAAAAAAAAAAAAAAAAAAAAAAAGTTAGCCCAGTTCTGAATTATAAAGAAAAAGTTCCTGAAGGAGACTGAAAGCGTTACACCACGGAAGACACAAACGGAAAGAAAATGAAATAGTCTTACATGGGTCACTCAAAAAATTTTAAAATGCACAAGAATCCAGAATCATAAAATTGTCACGGACTAAAACAAACGAAGTCCGACTATTAACACTGATAAGAGATCATTGAAGACCCAGAAAAGTCATTGTGAACTGTGTCTCTTAGAAGTGAAATAATGGCCCATGACACAGACCGTCTAAAACTTCCATAAACACCCAGGTATTTTCAACATGGAGAAAATTTTGTCAGTCTGGACAGAAGATCAATCCTGCCAGAACCTTCCCTGGAGCTGTGTCTTCATTGAAAGCAAGGCCTTAACTCTCTTGAAATCTACAATGGTGGAATGAGGTAAGGAAGCTGGAAAGAAAAAAAAAAAGTGGAAGCTAGCAGAGGTTGTCTCGTGAATTTTAAGGAAAAAGATGTGCCCATAACATAAACATACAAGGAGAGGCATCAAGTGCTGACATAGAAGCTACAGCGAGTCATTCAGAAGATCTAGCTAAGATTGTTGATGAAAGTGTATAAAGAATAGGTTTTTAATGGAGGTAAAATAATGTTCTTTTGGAAGAATATGCCATTCAGTACTTTCATAGCAAAAGAGGAGAAGTTATTGCCTGGCTTCAAAGGTTCAAAGACGAGCATTACTCTCTTGTTAGGGGCTGGTGCATCAAGTGACTTTAAATAGAAGCCCAGGTTCACGTATCATTCCCAATCCCAGGACAATGTAAATCTCTGCCTGTGCTCTATATTTGGAATAACAAAGGCTGGATAACAGCATATTTTTTTCACAGCAGGGTTTATAGAATAAGCCCATTGTTGAATCCTACAATTCAGGAAAAAAGATTTAATTTCAAAATATTACTGCTCGCTGATACCAAACTTGGTCACCCAAGAACTTTGACAGAGATGTACAAGATTGATGTTGTTTTCACACCCCCTAACACAACACCCTTTCTGCATCCCATGGATCAAGGAATAATGTTGAATTCCAAATCTTATTTTACTTTAAGAAATAGATTTATAAGGCTATCACTGCCATAGGTAATGATATCTTTGATGGATCATGGAAAAATACGTCGAAAACCTTCTGGAAAGAATTCACCATTCTGCATTTCATTAAGAACGTTCTTGATTAACTAAAGCATTTAAAATATAAACATTACTGTGTAAGAAACCATTCCAAACTTAGTGACTTAAAACCACAACCATTTATTTCACTCATGTGTATGTAAGTCAGTTGAGCATTTCTTCTGGCCTGATCTCTGCAAAGGTCACTTCTGCATCTGCAGACAGCTGGCCCATC
>CAUYPK010052240.1:0-127871 GCA_963574355.1 Loris lydekkerianus | reverse complement strand
GCTATGAATCCTGAGAGCACTTCCAATCTCCAGTTCAGCATATCAGGAAACCCAACCCAAGAAACTACAATGAAAGAAGCCGGGGGAAACAAATATTATAGTTCACTATCCTTTTTTTTTTTTTTTTTTTTTTTTTTTTTTTGGCAGGGGAGCAATAGGCCACAGTGGGCTTAAAATAGTCAGCAAACTGTGCTATAAACAGATGAGCTGTCATCCAGGCTTTGTTGTTCCATTTATGGAGCACAAGCAGAGTAGATTTAGCATAATTCTTAAGGGTCTAGGATTTTCAGAATGGTGAATGAGCATTAGCTTCCACTGAGAGTCACCAGCTGCATTAGCCCCTAACAAGATAGTCAACCCATTCTTTGATGCTCTGAAGCCAGGCATTGATTTGTCCTCTCTAGCTCTGAAAGTCTTGTATGACATCTCCTTTCAATATATATCTATTTCGTACATGCTAAACATCTGCTGTCTAGTTGTCAGCCACCTTCACATTACCTTAGCTGGGTCCTCTGGATAATTGGCTACAGCCTCTCCATCAGCACTTGCTGCTTCACCTTGCACGTTCACATTACAGAGATGGCTCCTGTCTTTAAACTTCCCCAACCTCTTTGAGCTTCAAACCTTTCTTCTGTAGCTTCCTCACTTCTCTGTCTTTGTAGAATTGAAGAGATTTAGGACCTTAGTTTGGATTAGGTTTTGGCATAAGGGAATATTGTGGCTCATTGATCTTCTATGCTAAGCTTTCTCTCTATGAGCAAGAAGGCTGTTTTGGTTTCTTATCACTGGTGCTACTAGTGTAGCACTTGCAATTTCCTTCAAGAACTTTTCCTTTGTATTCACAGCTTGGCTGTTTGGCTCAAGAGGCCTAGCTTTCTGCCTATCTCAGTTTTCAACATGCCTTCCTCAGGAAACTTAATTATTTCTAGCTTTTGAGTTAAAGAAATATGAACCTCCTTCACTCTAACACTTACAGGCCATTGTAGGGTTATTACTTGGCCTAACTGCAATATATTTGTGTCTCAGGAAATAGGGGGACCTGAGGAGAGGGAGGAAGACGGGGGAACACTTAGGTGGTCAGGAGAAATCAATTAAGTTTGGCCTACATGGGCAAGGCTTGTGGTGCTTCAAAACAGTAGTGACATCAAAGATTACTGATTACCAACCACCATAACAGATATAATAATAATGAAATGTTTGAAGTATTGTAAGAATCACCAAGATACAACAGAGACACAAAGTGACATATACTGTTGAAAAAAATGGCACCAATAAACTTGCTCAGTGCAGGGTTGCCACAAACTTCAGTTTATAAAAAATACAGTATTTGTGAATTGCAATAAAACAAAGCACAATAAAATGAGGTTTTCCTGTTTATGGTAGATAAATACCTGTTAACATTTGATGCATTTCCTTCTGGTCTTTTTTCTATGTAATTGCTTTTTAAATTAGCATCATTTTATTGACTGTCTTTCAAAATGCCTAAATGGCTGTGTAATATTTTATTTTGTGGCTAAACATTTTATTTCTTTGATTCACAGTGTTGAATGATAAATGGTAATTTATAATGTTGAAGTTTTGTTTTATTGATTATATTAATATTGATGAATTAAAAATAAATTCAGCAATACAAAAATATAAAGAAAATAATTCTTTTCATTTCAATGGAAATACTTTCTAACTTTTGTATACAGATAACATACACATAAAGATATTTTAAGAATGAGTTCCTAAAACCTGATACTTATCTTTAACCTGTTTTTCACTTACTGTACCTTAGTCTTTATCCCTATCAACTATATCTACACCAGTTATTAATGGCTATATTCCATTGTGTGGCTGCACTATATTTAACAATCACCCACTGATGGACTTTAAATTATTTTCTGTTTTCACTAATATAAGCATTTCTGTGACAAACATTCTTATGGATATATTATGTAGACTTGTTATTTCTTTAAAAAACACTCCTATGGGTATAGTGCTGAATTAAAAAAGTGTGCTCTTCCTCTTCCAAATTGCCTCTCCTCAAATGTGTCCAATTATATTACCCCAAGAGTGAAGAAGCATGCTCGATTTCCACTCTTCATCAATGATAGTAAGTTTATATTTCATTACTTCCATTTGCATTCTTTTTCTAAAAGTTTATTTCAGTATGTTATGGGGGCATGTACATTTTGATTACATTGTTTGCTTTTGTAAATTTTAAGTCAAAGTTATAGGTGTGTCCCTCCCCCAGAATTTCCAATAAGATTGAAGATCTATGCCTATACTTTTTGGCCTTTTATATTTCTTCTTAGAGAATTGCATTTCAACCTTCAACCACTTTTTCATTAGAATGATAATATCTTCTTGATTTAAAAGAGCTTTCTATAGTCCCTAATTTATTTGTATCATTCTCCTATTGATAGATGATAGTTTTCCAAATTTTACTATTAAATATTCTAATGAATAATTTTATAAGTAGATATTTGTACACGGCATATTGGTTCTTTTGAATAGATTTAAATATTCTAACATCTATGGCTAAAATGCTTTCCATAAAGGCCACATCAATTGATGTTCTTACCATCAAATTATGAGATAGCCTATAATCCATCTCATACCTGATCAGGGTATTACAACAGAATGCAAAGAAAGACATAAAATAACAAGGCATATTAACTCCCAGAGAGAGGTGATTGTCAATGCTACTGTAGGATACTTAGAAACAAGGCCCCAAGAGGAAGGATCTGAAACTTTTATTAGAACTGAAATGGAGAGGCATAAAATCTTCATTTTCTTTAAACTTTGGCCAAAATCTAGATCCTTCATAGTTCATTTAAAATGTGACTGCTGCTAATTCAAGATGAAAACCTGATTAATACATTCAACTTCTTACCTTCCCATATTCCACCAACTTGTCCAATGAATTGTGTTAATACCTGCTGCCCTTAGAAATGCTAAATCCCAGTGAGACTAACAAAATGAGAATGGAGCACAGACATTGAACCATTTCAGGGAAAGATGACATCATCCTGAGTCTTGGAAGTTCTGAAGATCAGGCAGCCTCTCTCTTTTCTCTCATCCCTTTTTCTCTTTCCACATTCATCCCTATTGATCCAGCATGTTTGGTGTATGTCACACTCTCTGTGTACCCATGACATTGGTTTGGTTCCTCCTCAGTCTCTGGTAAGATCATTGCCATAGCTAACTGACAGGGCTGATGCACTGTCCTTACTAAAGTTCTTGCTGACTCTCTGTTGCCAGCAGGACAAAGTTGTTCCAAAGGTAAAGGAGAAAAATAGAAGAGATTTGGAATTTTTGTTTTGTTTGATTCACAATTTTTATATATTTGGTACACAGCATGTGGACCTCCACTTATACTCTGGCTCAAAACTTGGTAAGGTGGACCAAACTCTGACATGTCTAGTTACTCTGATTTTTTCCCCTTAGCATTTTATTAAAATAATGCATTGAGATATAATGCACATATAATTTTTCTGTTTCAAATAGTACGATTCAGTAGTTTTAGTATATTCACAGAGTTGTGCAACCATCACAACTTGCTACTTCCAGAATATTTTATGACCTCCAAAAGAAACACTATACACGTTACCAGTATTGCCCAATATCTCTTTTTCCCAGACCCTAGAAACTATTATCTGTTTCTATGAATTTGCCTCTTCTAAACATTTCACGCAGAATTATACAATATATGTGTGGCCTTAAGGTGTGGCTTTTTCACGTACCATAATGTTTTCAATGTAGCATTAATCAGTACTTTATTCCTTTATATGGCTAGATAATATTCCATTGTTGGATGTATCACATTTTGTTTGTCCATTCATAAATTGAAAGACATTTGAGTTCTTTCTACTTTTGAGCAAGTATGCACAATGCTACCATGAACATTCATGAATAAGTTTCATATGAACATATTCATACAAATGATGGAACATATTCATACTTCATGAATCATATGGGGAATGCTATGTGTAGCATTTTGAACAATTGTCAAACTGCTCAAAACTATTTTAAAAACTGTTTTAACATTTTCATACATGTATGAGGGTTAAAAATTTCTTAATAACCTTGCCAAAATGTGTTATCATCCATTTTCATCATAGCCATTTTTATAGGCACAACATGGTATCTCATTTGGTTTTCACTTGTTTCCCTAATAACTAATTATGTTGAGCATCTTTTCACATGTTTCTTGGCCATTTGTTTATCTTCTTTAGAGAAATGATTATTTTAATCCTTTTCCATTTTTAACTGGGTTACTTTTTTTTTCTTTTGGCTGGGGCTGGGTTTGAACCTGCCACCTCTGGCATATGGGGCTGGCACTCTACTCCTTTGAGCCACAGGCGCCACCCATGGGTTACTTATCTTTTCATGGTTGAGTTATAAGAGTTCTTTATGTATGCTAGTTAAGTACTATTCCTTTGTACTAAGTTTATCCTATTTGGAGTTCATTAAGCTTCTTAGATATGCATATTTGTGTCTTTCATCAAACATGGGATGTTTTCAGCTATTATTTCATCAAATATTCTTTATGCCCCTTCTTATCTTTTGCTTTTTCAGAATCCCATGATGTGTACATTGGTGTGCTTGATGACAAGTATTCCAGGGAAAAGGTTCTTTGCATTGAATGAATTAAGTGACAGATGATATAAAGATAGGACCTGAAAGTGAGGGTTTGTAGGCAGAAAGGTCAAATAATGACAATTTTCTGGGAATGAGGATTTGCCCCTTCCATTGGCTGCTATGCTAATGGTTTTCACAGCTACTATATTTACAAAATTGTTAGTTTTCATGCTGGAAGAGGGGACTAGAACCAGGGCAAGTTAAATGCCACAAAGCTCACTGTTTTTGCTGAGATTCAGCTAATTTCTTCCCCTGAATACATCCTGCTCAAATTGTTGTAAGCTATTTTTTAATTTTGAGAGTTATAGAAACATTGATGTGATTATTTTTGTCAGTGTTCTCTTGCATTGAGGGAGAAGTAGGTTTTTAGAGGCCCTTAATCCACTTTGGAATAATTTTTTGTCCTCTTAGCATTTTTAGTCACTAGAAAGAGGGTTTTAAATGGTTTATTTTATTATGTACTAGAAATAACATTTTCCAGTTGGAAAATAATATTTCTTGGGTACCCCACTCCTTGCCAGGATTTAATTCTTCAGAAGTATCTTTTTGAGTCTTTCAAAATATAAAATGTAAAATTAATTCTCAACTTATTTTCTATTATCAAATAATAAGTCACTACTATTACCAAACATTACTGTGTTTAATGAAGATAATATTAAATAGTGTATCAATCAAACAGAACCAAATTTTAACCAAACATATAGCATGAGAATAGAAGGTTGTCCAATTACTAAAGAAACACTCTATTATCTAGGATTTTTGTCCTAAGAGAACAAAATTGATATTCTTAATTACTTCAGATCTAGTTCTCCCCTATCCTCTTATACACACATCTCCCCTACCCTTTTATACACACATCTATATCCCCACAAATTCACCGCTGATTTTCAGTAACATTCACCAATGATGACTAGGACTCTGTACTGATATCTCAGTCCAGATGACTAGATTACACCTTCTGAATGAACAAAGTAGATTAGTGCAATAGAATAACCAGCCACTAGGATGAAAACAAAACAAGAAAGTCCTAGGTGAATGGACAACAACGAGAAAAATAAAGTATATGTGGGATTATAACTGGAAGTTAGGAAGTCAAACTTGGGTTTCAGAAAGTCATAGGATTAAATCTGGCTCTACTACTCATTAGCTCTATAACTTTGGGAAGCCACTTTATCATGCAAAGCCTCTACTTCTTCTCTGTAAGTATAAGTAATGCCCACTTCATTGGGATTTTGTGCAGATTAAATGGGATAATGAATGTAGAGCATATAGTATAGCCAGGGCTTTAAAAAAGCCTTCAGGAAAATAGTGTTAAGTGCTAACCTGAATACTTCCATCCCTAGTAGATCGAATAACTGCAACTACAGGAATATAATTCAATTTTGAAAAAGAGGTTGTATTTTAAAGGTTGCCTATAAGTAGTCTACCATTTCCCACCATAGAGGTGTTTTTCAGGCTGACTCAGATACATGACTCTCCCTCATGTGTACCACATACTAACCTCCCACAAATCACAGAGTTCTAGGAAACATGTCATTAATTCATACATGCTCTTATAGCATCAACATTTACCATACATATTACATGGCACTGATCTTAGCACTAAGGTAAACTGATGATTGGGCAGACAAGTCCCCTAGCCTCATGGAGATTACCTTCCAGTAGAGAGGATACAGGCAGATTATGGGACTCCATTTCAACATTAGAGACTGAAAAATCTGATATTGAAAGATATTAAGACAAGCATTTCCCTGTCTCCTTCATAACTTGAGTTCTGCTGTGATCCACATTTTGTCAAGAAGATCACATTAGTGGGACTTGAAAGTCAGAGTGCAGATCAGGAGGTAGATGCTACGTTTCTTCTGTTCTTTCTAGAGGTGTTGAGTTTTCTGCAATACCTGCAGCAAAGACCCCTAGTATCTTATCTCTAGCTTCACATGTTCAAGAAACAGATGCTTGTTTTGGTGAAGGAGATGACAGTAGAGACAACGTAAACCTGGAGTTAGCAGGGGTGGCATTAGTATTATGTTTGAGTACTTGTCACCTCCAAAACTCAGACTGAAATTTAATGTGGCTATTGTGGGGCGGTAGGTACATTGAAGATGTGATTGGGTCATGAGGGCTCTGCCTTCATGAATAGATTAATCCATGAATTAATGGATTGATATGTTTCTGATGCAGAGAGACTGGTGGCTTTATAAGAAGAGGAGCTAGCACACTTGGTCCCCTCATCATGTGATGACCTATGCTGCCTCATGACTCTGCAGAGAGTCCCCCCAGCAAAAAGTCCCTTACCAGATGCAGTCCCTTAACCCTGGATTTCCCAGCCTCCATAACTGTAAGGAATTTGTAAGTAAATTGCTTTTCTTTATAAATTTCCAAGTTTCAGGTATTCTTTTATAAGCATCAGAAAATGGAATAAGATAGTCAGCTTCCTGATCCACAGCTTTGTGACAGTAACAGACACAGAGTGGTAAATTCATTCATTTTCTGAGCATTACTCTGGGAAATTCTGACCGTTTCCCCATTCCTTCTGCAAGATTTTATATATCACCTAAAACCAGTATAAAATCCCTTTCTGTTTAAACAAGCTGAAATAGACTATGTTATCTGTTACTAAATACTGACTAACACAGAGAAGCAATAAGATGGACAAATAAACAAACAAGAGAAATACTGATTTCAATAAGCACTAGAAAGAAAGAGTGATGTAAGATGTTTCAGACTGACTTTTTTATTTTTTTTGAAAGACCTCCTTGATGAAGTGAACTCAAGCAGAGACCTAAAGTGAGGAGTTAAGGAATGAGACTTCTGGGTAAAGCAAACATCAGCAGCAAAGGCTCAAAGGTGTGGACTAGTCTGCTCTTTTCACTCCTCAGAGAGAAGAGTAGCATCACTGGAGATTTGGAAGAAATGACACAAGATGAGGTTGGAAAGCTAAGCTGGGGTTGGAGCTCCTCAGAGTGTGGTGTAGGGACTGGTGCCAGTCTGCAAACTACTTCTTGCTGATTCATGATGAAATAAGCACAAAAATTAAGAATAAATACTTAGAAATGTTGTAGCAATGCAACATTTCTATATAAATCTATCAGTCCATAACAGATTAGAAATTAAAAAGTCAAAACAAAAATGGTCCTTCACCATAGATAGTTTGAAATGCATGGACTATATTTTGAGCTTCTCTCTCATTTTCTATAAAGACCCAGTGGTCCGTGTTTTAGGTTTGGCAGGAGGCCATAGGGTCTCTGTTATAACTACTCAACCCTGCTGTGACAACTGCAAAAGCAATCATAGAAATGGGTAAACAAATGGGTGTGTCTATGTTCCAATAAAACTCGCAGAGATCATAAAAACACATGATGGGAAGGCTTTGACTAGTGATCTATAGTTTGTTAACCCCTATTCTAAGCCACAAGAAAGAAATTAGTCTTGATTTTTAAAGAAAACAAGACACCTACTTAAGTGAAGCCATCCTTCACTCTTAATCCTGCCTCATTATCACCTGCACACATTTGTAAAGTCTTTGCATCACCAACCCTAAAATGGGATAACAACTGGGGGCTCCTCTCCAACTCCAGTCCAGTGCTCCCCCCATAGCAACCCTGACAGGTGAAGTTGCTGCTTGCAGGACTCATGTGTAAAGTCCATTTTGCCTCTACCTGCATCCTCAGGAATGTTGAGGACACCATTTACCCTCCATTAACCTGATGGGGAAACCAAAGTCCCAAGAGGTCATGGCCTTATATTCTTGAAGACCTGGCCAATCAAATATAGGTTCACACAGTTCTGTGGGTCACTAAGTCACCTCTGCTGCCCCGTTTTCTGAGGTATACCATTCCACTTTTCTTCTATGTAAAGTTGCATTTTTGCCCACATGAACCTGAGTGGCCATCACCCGTCTCTGACCCTTTTGGTGTGTATGACACTTTGCAATCGTATGGGCAGCACCACACGTTTGGCTTACTTTTCCTTTGGGCTCAGACTCAGCCACAGACAGGGACACTTTCAGTGTTCACACATGACTCCATTCACATTGCGCCCATTTCATTACCACCACCCATCAGGCACACAGTAGAACGCCTATTCTCCCCCAACCCCAGCCTGCAGCATAGACCAGGTTGTGAGAGGAGATGGGCTCTCCCCAGTAGGTCTCTCACACAGAGGGTACAGAGCTGAGGCAGCTTTCTCTGAAATCTCTCATATTTAATATTTCTTTCATTGACCCGGGACAAACTTAATGGGTAAAACGTTGCAGTTGCAAGTTTCCTTAAAATATCCCCTTCTGGGCCTACCACAGTTTATCTTGGCAGCAGGTAGCTTTGAGAATTTTGGAAAGGCTCAGCTTGGCATAACCTCAGAGCTACTAGCACATTAAAGATTAATAAAGCACATTTAACTGAGCTCAGGATGCTGCAATGTGATCCCTCACAGTGAAATGTGCAAGATTCTTTGTTTGCAATGAACAAAATCATAGCCAGGAAGGGCCAACCATGACAAGCTAAATAAAATAGGACACAATTAGGAACTTTGTATGTCTTTTGTTGGTCAACGGATGGGTACAAACAAAGCCTCCCCCTCCCCCACTAAGCCACACTCTTTCTTAGCATTCTCAGGAATTTAAGATGAGTATGTGGTCTGACACTCCCTCTCTCCCCCCCTCCCACCCCAGAGCTGAGTGTTTATTGAACTTGCAGAGATAGTGCAACTGCACCTGCCTCCTTAAAGAGTCAGAAAAGGGTGATTCAGAATGAATTTCCACTTTAGCAGCTTCTCCAATGAAGGCCAAGAGGAAGCAAAGCATTTCTAAGCATTTTGGCTTTTCCTTAGTGAACCAGAATGCTTGGATTTGAGTGATTATTAAACCAGGAAAAAAAGAAAAACAAAACAAACAAACAAACAAACAAAAACATTATCCACATGCATAGGGGTTGGGCTGGCAGCAGAAAGAACCACACTGAAAATGAACATAAAAACTAATCAGGCACGTACATCATAATTGCTGGTGCAAGGGGCAAACTATTTGCTGTCAATCTTTAGACACCTGGACACACAGCAGCAAGTGCTGGGATAGATCAGCAGAGGCAAATATTTAATAACGTACCACCCTGAATTCTGGAAAAGCACTCACAGACTCCACGTGCTGGGTAATGCCCTGGGTCTATTTACACAGAGCGTGTGATGCCTTCCTGTTCTCCAGAAAAATCACAGGCAAACCCTGTCTCTGCAAATCCAAGTTCTAGACCGGAGCACTCAGCACATTAGACACTCTCCTCTACCCCAACATCAACATTCAAGGGGAAAAAAAAAAAAAAAAAGAAAAAGAAAAGAAAAGAAAATTCTGTCCTTACCGAGAAGGCACAGCAGACAGGGACGTTGAATGTTTCACTCTAGCCCACTCATTGCTTTCTCTTTCATTCGGTCAATGTCCTAATGCTATTGAGGAGAGTTCCTGGGGTTTTCGGATCTTCCTTCAAGAGTTTTAATCACTGGCTTCCCCAGGCCGGGTTTAACAAACACCGCTGTGTTCTGTCAACATTTGTATGCGGCACCACATTGGGCAAGCGGCCAACGCACAGAGTTTCAAGAGGCAAGGAGAGAAAACTGACACCCTAACAAACATGCTTCCCTCCTTTGTGTCTTTTAAGGTGGTGCTCAGAGTGTCATCTTTGATTCTGACGGGAGCTAAAGATAGCCTCTGTTTATGACTTTCGCCACTGCCCCTCAGCGAAGGCCTTGCCCAGCCACCCGAGCAGGATTCTGAAAGTTTGTTTTCTGTCTTGCTGCCCTGAAGTTCTCCGCACAATCGCATGGTTTGCTTCTCCACCAGCTGCACTTTAAATGTATTTTAATTGGCTGGAATGTCGAAAGAATCCATTTGGCAGTCGTTTACATGTGAAGCACGCCCAGGGCAGCTGAGAGAGGCCCCAGAAGCAGCCGATTACTTCATCAAAAGCTGCAGTTTGAATACCATTGACTCCTACATAACTACAGTGAACGCAACTCTATAGGCAAGAAGGAGTAATTAATAATTTGCTGAGAAAATTCTTCATTCATCCAAATGCCAGAAAAGCAAAGCAAAGGAAAAAAAAAAAATCCCTGCAGATACAACACTTCTTCTGAAAGGCTTGATTTATAGCCGCCAGTTCTCCTCTTCACAAACATTGACTTTGTATAGCATTACAGGAGGAGTATAATGCATAATTTGGTTTGCCTGAAACCAAATTATGAAAAGTTAATTTAAGTAATTTTCCTTTTGAATGATCCCCCGAGATGCATCGTTCTATTACCTCTTTATACATTAGCCATATGCTACAATAAATATTGTCAATACTTGTGGCCTTTTCCTCCTTCTGTTTATTTTTCTTGGTTGGTTGCAATAATTAGTTTGTGGCCTCTGCTAGATTCAGCCACAAATAAATTCACCCTGAGTCAAAGTGGATAATCATCACCACACAGAACTTGCAAGCCAAACTGCAGTCTACACATACACATATGCATGCATGTCTCAAAAATAATGATCAAACAAGTTGTCAGGCATATAAAATGACAAATTAATTTTTCAAGTGTGTATTTATCACTGTTTTTGCTAAGAAGGCAGATATGCATATTCAGAATCCCAGGATCTGTTATTAAGAACCCCTGTGATACTTGGCTAAGAAGAATGTGCTTCATCTCCACCCAGGTAAATACAAAGGTACAGGAGCTCAACAACAACTTGAACTTCACCTAAGAAACACAAACAATGGAACCTAATATTGTACCCTTGTATTAATCTGAAATAAAAGAAAAAAAAAGAACTCCTGGTTTAGAGTCAGTGTGTGTAGTAGGATCTCAGCACCCTGAGGATGGCTTACCATGGAAAATGTGAGCCAATGAACATTGTCAGATTTGTTCTGATGCCTTTTCCTCACTTTAGTAAAATTGTCTGTGGTTCATAACAAAGATGGCACGAGAGAAAGACTGATGTATGCAAGTTGCTTGGGTGGATTTGTTGAACCTCTCAGAGACAAAACCCAGCAACTTGAGTGAACAGACAACTTTAACAGGAAAGCAGAGGACTGGAAATAGGAAAGGCCCAGGGCTAGCTCTGTGGGCCACCGTATAGCCACACAGAGTCCTATGCTCAGAGGGACTCTGTGCTTAGATTAATAATATGCTGGCACCATCTTCAAATGCTTAATTTCTGAACAAGGAACCTTGAGTTTTTATTTTACATTGGGTCAGGAAAACTCTTGCTGATCCTGACAGAGTTAGTATATATCTAATTGGATTCAACACGCGGTGAAAATCGAAAATCCCTGCGGAGACCATACTACTCTTGTCTTGCACAATGTTCTGCCTTAGATTTAAGAGCCACCGAGAGGGTGGAGGAGGGTGATTTAGGAAGGAGGATCTCTCCAGCAAGCTCAGGAGGTGAGAGGGAGCTGATGGGCTGCAACTGCTCTGTCCTACGCCAACAGTTCAGTTTTTTGTGTGACTACACTTTATCTGCCTAATTGATATTTTTTTTATTTCCCATACAGTCAGTCATACTGTGTCATTCTATGGGCAGAAAGTTCCATATACAACTATCGCCTATTTTAAAATTATCCTAGAACCATGATTCATGGTTTAACAAAATTCATTTCCAAATGTCAAAGGTGGTGCTGACTCACCCCCACGAGGTCTGATAACTCTCAAGTTACTGGAGTCCTAGGAAATGATTAGGCATGGGTCACCTTTTGGTCCTAAAGCTGTTCTCCAAGACCTGCCCTTGCATCTGGATTTTGGCCTGCTCTGGCCTTTGCAGAAAATGTACTAAAAAAAAAAAAGAGAGAGAGAGAGAGAGAGAATTTTCTCTCCTAGAAGAGAAGTTGGTCTCGGATGTCAAGTACGTCCTGGTGCTTGTGCCTTGTATCTGCTAGCTGGACTCCTAACAGGGTCTGGCACTGGTATTTAACAAGTAAAACAGATTAGCAATCTAGAAATAGAATGTAGAGATTGGCAGGTCCAAACTTTCATTATTTTAAAAAGGATAACTGAGGCAAGAAGTGATTAATGACTTCCTAGAAAGTCCATAAAGCAACATATCTGGGCTGTACACCTCCCTGTGCTACACATGTTCCCACTTTTGATTGCCCAAGTGGTTCCCTGCTCTGGCTTGCCTCCTACCTCCAGTTTGCTTGTATACCTCCAGGTATATTTTAAGTGCCCAATTTTAACTCATTGACTTACCCTTTAGAACCACTTTCATGCATAGGACTGAGTGTGCTGCACCAAGAGGAAACCCAGTGTCACATAGGGCACATGGCTAAGCCATCATAGATTGAGGGAAACTAAGGATTCTCAGTTCCCGTGACATAGACTCCTCTCTGCCAATGGCAGAGTTTCACAATGTATGCTGGTAATCCTGCTACACGTGGGCAGGATTGAGCTGCTCAAATGTCCCAGAAAGCAAAGTGATCCTCTTTTAACTCACTCCTGGGGCCTATCAGCTTGTGCTACCTTCCCTTCTCCCCTCTCTGACTTACAGACATCAGTCGGTCCAAACTTCCTTAGACTGTGAGTGGCCATCTGAGACTCCCATTGGGGCTTATGGTGGATCCTAGACTTAAAGCAAGAAATCGTAGGTTCTAGAGGTCATAGAAAAGGCAAAGGTCAGAACCAGAGAGTGAAGGGCTCTGTGTAGGAATGGGAAGACCCTGGTGCTGCCGAGAAATAGACAGAATGCCTGACCTGTGACTTGTCGGGCACCAACCCTGACTCGGCCTTGACTGCCTCATGAGTAGCATAAACACAGCTCTACTAGCAATAGTCACGCACCCAAGGATAACATTGGAATGTCCCTGCTCATCACACTCTCACCCATAGCAGGCCCTGGAGCCATGGAAGCTCCACAGCCTTCAGGGCCCACAGGACAACCCTCGAGCCAAGCAACAGGTCAGAATCTAAGAAGACAGATAGAGCAGCAGCAAGGTCTTTATGCTTGGAAACCAGGAGACTCACATAAGGCAGATGGCCACGTCATTGAGAAGACAGTTGGGAGTGCAGTCCCTTGGATTTTTCAGTAAATAAGAGTGGATAAAGATAACAATGCTTGAAAAATGACAGTGATGTTCTTCCAAATGGTAACGCAGGAACCTTGTCTGGAAACATGGCCAGCCTGTGACTTGGAGATATTGTTTACCAGGGAATAAAAACATGGGAGAAAAGGCCCAAGCAGAGCCAGATTGTTGAATTGCATTGAGCTGTCATGGATGGAGTCCAGAATGAGTGGGATCCCAGGGCTGAGTGAGAAATAGATTCAGCCTGGGGTAGGGCATTAGTATCTGTGAGGTCTGCCACTGCAGGCCTGGGTGCTGAAACTACATAACTTATTTTCTTACAATTCTGGAGGCTAGAAATCTGAGACCAAATTATCAGTAGGTTGGTTTCTTTTGAGGCCTTTCTCATTGGCTTATAGATGGCCATCTGCTCTCTGCATCCTCACATGTGTCTGCCCAAATCTCCTTCACCTTTCTGACACCAGTTATACTGGGTTAAGGCTCACCCAGGTGACCTTGACTCCTATAAGGACATTGTATCCACATACACAGTCACATTTTGAGATACAAGGGTCAGATCTTCAACATATGAATTTGAGGGGGAGGGCATGATTCAGCCCATGGCAGGTGGTTTTCAGAGCATCACAGACCTAGCCAATGTTTGTGCCTCTTACCATATGACAGACTGTGCTAAGTGTCTTGGAGGCCATTTCTAAGTTACTCCAAAAGCACCTTGCTATCACTTATTTACAGATGGGGAAACTGAGGTTAGAGAGCTTAAGCAGTTTGGTGGAGGATACAGAGCACAGCCATTATGATTTCAGTGCCCAGGCCGGACATGGAGCTGTCTTTTTGGAAGCCAGGCATATTGATATATTTCATGAACCTGATTCCCCAAACACCTAGTACCCAGAATTTCATATCCTATGAGCTCCTGGGGCTTGGCTGCCATAGGTCTAATTTATCAAGCATTTATTGAGCATCTGCTGAATAGGATAAAGTTTTCTGTCTGCAGGAGATACTGCCCAAGAGATGACAAGATTTGTCTCAGGGGTAAAGTAAACTGATCACTGTTTTGGAGAAAAATGAGACCTCAGGAACTATGCCGATGACTTCATCTTTGCTGGGGAGTTTCCCACGGCTAAGAAAAAAGGCCAAAGGCTGATGAGAAAATTTTACATTGATGTTTAAAATTCTGGAGCCAGAAAACCATAACTCGGGTCCTGAAAGTGACAATAACCCTGGGAAAATGGGAGATCGCATGTGAGGAGAGAAGACACAGGAGGAAGAAAAGAAAAGAAGGAAGGGAGAGACAAAAGGAAGAGGAGGACGAGACAGGAAAGGTAAGACATGAGTGGCAGGTTTTACACCAGACACAACTTACAATGCTGTGAGGTCATTGGCATTTATCTGCCTTCTACAGATTTTTACACTCAGGCTCAGATGTAGCGAAAACTTTTCTTCACATTGTCATAGCCAGAAATGGGCAGAGGCAAGATTTAAACACTGCTTCGTCCATGTTTTCCTGAAGCCACCTGCCTGCTGACTCTAAACTAAGCCACCGGAGGCTGCAAAAAGCTCATGCTCTCCGGGGAGTGACCTGCGCAGCTGAGGTTGTATCTCCAAGGCATCCTTTCCCCACAGGTCCAGTGCTGATGGAGGCTGGTGCCCCAGGGTGGGAACCCAGACACCACCGGCTGCTAGTGAGGTGATGCGTCCAGTGTGAACCTCAGTGCAAGAGGTCAGAGAGGCTGTCTGCTAACAGATGAGGGAGGGAGACTAGTTCTCTGATAACAAAACAAATGGGGTTTATGCAAATGATTCTTTCCCATGTATTTATTCCTTTGTTGCTTGAGGGTTTGCCTGGGTAAAATATATCAGCTCCAACCACCGGGGGAAATAAATCTTGCTGGCCATTCAGAAACCAGAGTCCATATTCAGAGCTGGATGAGACAACCTTTCAGCAAAATCAGTGGGCTGCTGAACACCGGGGAATTCTGATGTTTCTCCAGTGAATAGATAACAATTTATGGCCATCAGAGAGAGGTTGGCGGATGGGGAGAGAGAGACTCTAAATTGTATTTGTATTTAGTGACACTACTGTAAAGTTCAACATTTAGTATCTGTAGTCCTAGCTACTCAGGAGGCTAAAGCAGGAGGATCGCTTGAGCGCAGGAATTCAAGGTTGCAGTTAGCTATGATTAGGCCACTGCACTCCAGCCTGAGTGACAAAGTAAGACCTTCTCACAAAACAAAACAAAACAAAACTTCACTATTTAAAGAGCTGTTAGAAGATTAGGGATGAATCAACAGTTTAATAATACAATGGAAAGCCACAGATGGTTTACCATATATATGTGATGGTAGGAGCTGAAAATATATATAAATATATAAACATATAAGCTAAATATATACTTATAATTTTTCATTTCATCTTGATTGTTGAATTCACTAAAAGACTGAATTGATCTATGTCTTCCTATTTAATAAATACAATAATTGCTATAGGATTTAAAAATGCATTTTTGGTAAGCAATTCTTTCTAATCATTGTCACAAGTAGGATCATATAGCCTGCAAAGATTGGTTTACTGGCTGGGGGGGAGGGAGTTCAACAGTGTGCTAGAGGGCGGACCCGTGCACAGTACTTTCTAGGTGACAGCCCCTGTTCCCTGTGCCTTGGAGAGCTATGCTCTCCAAGGTACCTCTATGACTGTTATTTTACAGATGGAAAAACTGAGGCAGTTACTTATCTTCAGTCACAAAGACGTAAGTGTGAGAGCCACGATTCAAACTCAGGCAGTCTATCTCCTAACACTGCCACCCAGCCTCTTCCAGGCCACACCCTATCCTGGGCTGTGAGAGTGGCCAGTGTGCACAGAGGGCCAGCCCCATCTGGCTGCATTCATCCCATGGCTGGGCTTCTACTTCTTTTTCCAACAGTGGGAGATGTCTTCTCCTCAACCCCTACATAGGACTATGCAAATGTTCATTTATACAGAGATGTCGCAAACATTTTTTTTTTTTTTTGTTTCGTCTTGAGGGCTTTTTTTTTTTTTTTTTTTTTTGCTTTTCCATTCTTGTTCTTTTTTTCCCTCCCAGGAAGCTGTGTTGCTAAAGCATGCTGTGCAAACTGACATTTTTTGTCATCGTTAAGTTCCTTCAAAAATAAATTATTGTTCATTACCTTGAAATTATAGATCTTTTTGGTTGCCATTTCTTGCCCAGAAGTTTCCTTGGATTTTTGCTGATAGTGTTAATCCTCCCCAGAGACTGGGGCTCAGGAAAGGAAAGTGACAGGTTGGAGGTAGCCACGCAGGAAGAGGGCAGTGAGAGATCCTGGCCCTGAGTTTTTCTCAAAGAGTTTTCTCCAGGTGACCAGCTTCCCAAACCATACCTTCATTATACAGCTGCTTTTTACCAAAAAAGAAACCCCTTTCATTTAGGTAGAGGCAATAGTTTCCAGAGGAAAAGGTGGCAGTTCTTAAAGTCAGACACACCTACAGTCCACCTCTGCTCTACTCTGCCATTACTAGCTGTGTGACCTTGGGCAAGTGACTTAACCTCTCTGAGCCTCAGTATCTACAACTCAAAAAAGGAATGGTCATAGGGCTTTGTAGAGAGTACATAGATCATAAAATGTGAGCATGTATAGATTTTTATGGTCCCTCATTTATGTTACTTGTTTTTCCTTCCATTGTCATCATCAGATCAAAGCTATTAACATGGAGAAAACATTCTGACTCACAGGTCTCTTCTTGAGTACTCTGGATTTGAAGACATTATAACACCATTGAGGGTCCTACTGACATTATCTTAAGCTGCATAAACAAAATTGGTTGCTAAGAAAAGGTATATGTAATGGTGAATAAGAACATCTAGCTGTTCTCTAGGGGTTCTGAATAAAATGTAGCTTAATTCCAATTGCACCTGAAAGAAACCATAACACATACCCATTCACAAGCCATTTGTTCCCTGGACATACCCAGGGTGATAAACCTTAAAACCAACATAATGATAAAGTACATGTAATTATTTAATAGTTTCAATAATCATTTCAAAGAGAAATTTTATACTGTATTTTTAAAGCAGCAAAAATTATCATACTTTTGTATGTATGCTTGCACTTAAAAAAGTTAAACTTTCAGGCCAGAGCAAGACTGCCTGTAAAAGTAGCCAGGCATTGTGACAGGCACCTATAGTCCCAGCTACTTGGGACACAGAGGCAAGAGAATTGCTTGAGCCCAGGATTTTGAGGTTGCTGTGAGTTATGATACCATGGCACTCTACTGAGGGTGACAAAGTGAGAGTCTGTCTTTAAAAAAAAAAAAAAAAAAGTTAATTTTTCAAAGCACCATCTGGAAGGGACTTTTCTCTTATCTTCCCTATTGGCAATTTTTCAATGTTTTCCCTCAATTCTACTTTTGTCCCCTTTTATTAAATTGCAAGAAAAACATTCAGGTAAAATAAACTAGAAAATTTCACAGCAAAATAAATAAATAAATAAATGCAAGCTCACTAAAGCTAGAGCTAATTTTTGACTTATACAAATATGATCAGTTTAGGAAATGAAAGTTTGGAAGTTTCAGGTCCAGCAGCGAAGACAGCTGGAAGAAATAAATGATAAAATTATTCTTTATTTATCAGTTTAACTCAAAAAATTGCTTGAATATACGAGAAGGAAAAATTTATAATACCCATAGAACATAGAGAGATCAGGCAAGACGTGTGCAAAATGATGAGATATGGGAACAAAGACAGTTCTCAGAGAGGAAATATATAAATGACCAAACGAAAAACCATTACTTCGAAGCCCACGATCAAAATAGTGAAATAGTAATTAGAGGATATTTTTCTAGAGCTGAGTCCCTTTATTCTTCACCTGTCAAAGAACATTGACCCAAATGCACATCTGTAAGAAGCTTTTTATTTAATAGTGATAGAAACCTTGGACGTGAACAGGAGGGAGATGAAAAGGCTTTTGTCCCAAATGTTGTGGAATTCCTGGTTCAGTTAACCTGTGTAAAACTTACATCCACTTAGGAAGAAGATTAGATGGAAATGTTAAAAGCCTTCTGCTCTAAAGTGCCAGGTGAGACCAGGTTCACTTTAAATGTACAAACTCAGTCCCAGCTCCATGCCTCACACTAAACTTGGACATACTTGGTTCTCTCGATACTCTTTGTTGCCTTGTTTTCTTTCCTTAGCACTTTGGGCGTGCTCTTCTTCACGTCCACACGCCCACAACAACCTCTTTCTCACTTACCGCTGGCCCAAGGATATAATTCCCCACCACCCCAGGCCACAGTGCATTTGGTATCCTCGTTATCTGCGCCTTTTGGTGGGATTTTCTCACGGACACATTTCATCAGTCTGTCTACAATCGGCTGTGTGCTTTTGGAGGTAGAGTGTCATCATGCGCCTCTTTGAATGTGACTTCTGTACCTTGCACAGAGATGGTGATCAACAGTACTCCACTGAGCGGTGGACTGGTGCTCTTTCTGGCATTGGCAGTCATGTTAAAACCTATTCCAACGAAAACAGAAAGGAAGTTCCATTAAGATTATTTGTTGGGATCAGTCTCTAATGAGACCAGGCAAGCACAGTGCATCATCCAAGGCTCATGAGAAGGTTGGTTCCTTCACTGTGTGGAACTCGTGGCCTGACATTAGTATCCCGAGTCTCCCTGGGTGACGGTGGGCAAGTTGTTTTAGCCTTTCTATTCCTTGGTTTTCTCATCTGTAAATGGAGATTATAACAGTCATAATAGTCAGCAATTACAGAGTGGTATTAAAGTCTTTTGCTAATAACAGTTCATTTAATTTTTGTAACAATACACTGAGGTAGGTTCTATGTTATTATTCACATTTTATGGATTAGAAAACTGAGGCACAAGGAGGTTAAGTTTTTGGGCCATCAACATAGAAAGTGCCAGAGCCAGAATCTTAATTAGGTGGGCTAGCTTCAGAGTCCACGTGCTGAACTGCCTCTCTTCTGTCACAAACAAATAATAACACCTTTTACCAGTCTGCCTTTAATAAATATAAAGAATTAATGTCAGATCTTGGTGTCTATAAAGGGAAGATACAATATATATCCAACTATCTCCATGTAGAATGTATTACTTTCTTTGGCAAAATAAGAATTCAGGTTACTGGGAGGATAAAATGAGACACCTCTGGTAAGTAGACAGTACAGTATGGGACAGCTGGTGTGAGCGTGTTGAGATTGAAGCCATTATTGTCCCTTTTATGATGATGGTGTGGCCACTGTCTAGGGGCAGGCACCACTGACGTCTCTGCTGGCTCCTCTTTGCTCTGTCATGGCTCTGCCACACCCTGCCCAAGTCTCCAGTCAGAGTCAGAGGACAGGATGGAGGCGATGAACTTTATCCCTTAGGGAGGGGAAGGGAGCAGGGATGCAGTCCCTCCCTTGGTTTGGTGCACACCCCAGCTTCACCCTGCAGCTCCAGGACCAGAGCGTGCACTCTGCACTCAACCTAACTGGACTAGCTTTTCTCCTACATGTCTTGTGCTTTCCCAGTTCTGCTTCTCTGCCCAGTCTATGCTCTCCATGGCAAATGCTTTCTGCTCCTAACACCCTTGTATCTGCCAGTTCTTAAAGTATCTTTCAAATTTTACTGAATCCATACAACTTTTCCTCCCCCTGCTAAGTCAGTCAGTGCAATCATCCATTTATTCAACCTGCAACATTCATCCACGTCTATTCTACTGGGTGGCAGGCACTTTGCAATGCCCCAGAAATGATAAGACCCAGAGAGCCTCCATTTCTGCAAAATCAATGGTTAGATGCCATGTAATGAATGCCATGAATGGAATTTGAACAATATTGCTCCTTCCTTCCTGTGAACTTCATGTTCCTTTGTTTGCATTTTTATGGGACTCAGAATATTTTTTTCTCTCTTTCTCATAGTTATTTATCATCCTCTTTTGCACTCTGACTAGTATGTAGGCTGAGTGAGACCAGGGAACACGTTCTTTGCTGTGAGAATCATCAGGAGAACAACCTCAAGTTTAAAATCTCCCTACATGACAAATATGTTTGTGTGTTGATCCCTGAATCCTGCCACCCTATTGGCTATGTGTATAACAATGTTCTATTTATAACAAGAATGGTGAGGAGTTAGGCATTAGGAACAGACAGAGATATTTCTTCATTAACTCCTGGAGTTCTTGACAGGCTACACCCAGCCAACCCTTAGCCACACTCAGATGTAGAGTGAGAAGCAGGGACATTCAGAGCTTCAGCTGCTCGAAAGCCATTGCTGCAGGAACATAACAATCCTGCAGTGACATATGGTTCTTTATTACCAGGTCTTACAGCCCTGAGCAATTGTATCCGCCAAAGAGAGAATATTCACTTCAGAATTTTGGATATAAATATTCAGTCCCTTGCGCTTTGCAGTCACTGCTAATGGTATATAAAAAATGATCCAAGAGAAGTATAAATAATCATTTGGCTCCACAATGAAAAGAGCAGTTCTGGCTATAACCAGCCAAAAATAAAATAGTGCAAACTTCAAACTCAAATCAGGAGGTTATCATCTGTATCCACCTCAGAAAGAGAGTCTTACTGCCACAGTAGAGATGGAATTAAAAGAAGGAAAAGTACTAGACCATTTCCACATCCCCATTTCAGCCAACAAGGTAGGCAGGCCCCAAATTACAAGTGGGTTGTATTTTTAAAGGTCATTTGTATGTTGAATTTTCAGAATACCATTTCTAGGACAATAATAATGGTTGCTCTGTTTCCAGAAATAAACTTTCCATAAGAACTCTTAGCATCCTTGAAAGTGTTTCACTGGGAAATGGGGATTCTAGTTCCAATTACAAAACACAGGCATAGGAGGAACAATCTGGAAGGACTGATTTGTGTCCTCAGAGTGGACAAGCTGGATATCCCCTCTGTGCACAATCACAAATGGGCACAAATGCCTGTCCTTCCTATACACATGCCTGCTTGTGACGTCACTTAGCTCCTCCCTGGGTGGAGTGGCAGAGTCAATATCTTCCTTCTTTTAATCATTTTCACCCCTTAAATTTAGGTTTAGCCATCATGTCTTCCTTTCGCCAATGGGACAGTAACAAATGCAACATGAGCAAAAACTTGGACAGTGTTTGTGCATTGGGACTTGCCCCCCTTTAGCTGCCCTTGGGAAACCTGTACAGCAAGTCTCACCCAAATGAGAACAAGCCAATAAATAACCAGACACATGAGTCTATCCTCCAGCTCTCAGCTACAGCCAATCCACCAGCTAACTGCCAAGCTGAGGACTCCGAGACCAGGGCAAATGGCCGTAGCCCACAGAAACATGAGGAGTAAGAAACATTTGTTGCTTTAATAGGTAGGTTTTGGTGACATTTTATTCCACAAAAACTAATTGGTATGCCTTCATCCCATGCTACCCGCTCCATGTAAATCTCTCCGTGAGTGCTACATTTTAGGGATGGGGACAACAGGCCCAGAACTTTGCTAAGTTAAACTCAGAACTCACAGTGCTGGAACCGTCTCTCGTTTCTGCACTGCTGGGGGTATGACAGTTGCAGGTAGACTGGAGAGAGGAAAGCTGGGACGCTGGCAATTTTTGAAAGAGACTGATCCTCGCTCTATCTTGAGCAATACCTGTGTTAGCATTTAAGGGGCCGGGGGCTCCAAGATGAAGAAAGGGAACAGAGGCGCTATGACTAAGATCCTCTGACGGTGCTAGGAGTTCTAACGTGAAGGATTTTCGTGGCGTGGTCTGCCTTTCCGAAGGGGAACCATTTGGATCCATTCCAGCATCCACTAAGCTCCCTCCACACCTACAAGGGAGGCTGCAAGTTCTAGATGCACAGAAGGGGTCCCAGAGTAGGATTTCTGCACACTGGAGAGGAGCAGTTTGGCTGGGGTGTTGAACAAGTCCATTGCCATACCTGCCATTTAACTAGGTCCTAGCCAAGCTCCTCACTTCTGGTCATTTTTTTTTGACATCTGCTTTTCTGGTTTTGTGAATTTTCCAGCACCAAAGAAGACTTTTGTCCATGGAGTGGCAAATACCCAGCAAAAATGATATGTAATGATAGCTATATGGCTAAATCTCTTCCTGCTAAATCTGGTCTCAGAAGCCCTCCCAGCACAATGCTCCAAGAACCTACTCCCGGGCCCGTCAGAATTAAAACATAAAGCAAAAGCCGACTTCGACTTGCCTTCACTGCCCTAAAGCTATCCTCAGCCAGGCTGAGCTCTGTTTCATCCACAGTCTTAAACACTGAATCTATCAATCTTATTTTTATGCATTTTCCATAGCAAGTTCATCATTATGATAGGTGCCCTTAATTCCTTTCTTGGTTCTTTCTTTGCCCTAATAGTTATTTTCTTTATTGTTTGGCTTGACAACTTTTAATTTGTCACCTTATTTTATTTCATACATCTTTAGAAGTTACTATATATTTCTACTGGAATAAAGAGATACGTAAACATACAAAGTATTTATGTAATAGTCTGTTTTTCTATTTGATCTGAAAGTAAGGCCCTCAATTACCTTTGCTAAGTTCATTCTATGGTTTTCCTGACTTTTGTAGCATATCGCCATTTTTCTGAATTCTGATCTTTTCCAGCCAGCATTTAATTTAGCACCCACCCCCATTTCACATCATCTGAAAAAATGGTATGTATGCATTCCATATCTTCATCTAGGTCTGTGATAAAAATCGTTGGATGAGAAAAATACTCTGTCACATTACTTACTAAAGATCACCCAAACCACCTCCAATCACTCATCAGCTATGACCCAGCCTGAATTTCCAGATGGTATCACAAGAATCCCTCAGACACCTAAAGAATGAAGAAGGAGAACATTCCCTACGTGGAGGAATGAGAAAACGAGCAGAGAAACATACGACCTATGTCTGAAATACAAAATATTTTCCTGTATTGTAAAATTAATAGGAGTCTATGTAAATAATAATTCCAATTTTCTTTGAACAACCCCACATTTGAAAGTGTTTGGAAAGTTGTATTTGTGTATCGTAAATAAGAAAATTATTCTCGGATCTGTGTTTCCATCAAACTTGATTCATAAGCTCCACTTAACACCAATCATCACTCGTGTGGTTCACCAAGTATTTCCCTTCCTATTCCTTCTCGATACACATGCTTTGATTTCACTTCCCTGCCCCTTCTGAAACTTGGCATGACCATGTGACTTGCTTTGGCCCAAGAAGTTTGAGTGAAAGGTTAATGCTGTTCTGGCTGGAAGCCCTGAAAAGCTGCTCTACTCTGTCATGCTGCCTGGAAGGCACATGTGGAGAAAGAGCCTCCCTCAGCCTGGCTCCCTGGGGAACTTCCATCCCCAGGGCTGACTCCATTGACTTTGCCTGGGAACAAGAAGGCTTTGGGTTGCCTGTTGCTGCAGCGGCACCTGTCCTGTGCGTACTGATGCACAGAGGGTGCCTGTTACGTGCGTGAGAGCGTCCTGTGCGTACTGATGCACAGAGGGTGCCTGTTACGTGCGTGAGAGTGTGTGTCTGTGTGGGCCTGAGGAGACTAAAGGTGAATCACGTATCGGGGACACAATGCAGAACTAATAGACAAACGTCCCTTGCTTACATTGTTTTATAGGAAGCCAGTGACCTTCTGACTTTTCTTTTCATGTGACTCAGAAATCTCATTAGCAGTTGTATTTATAGTGGGATTTATCTCAAAAAGCCAAATGTCAGACAACGTCCTCTTCCCTGCAGTCATGCAGAGGTAAGAAAAAGGCATTGTCTCACCCTCTTTCTTGAGCCTGTCTATTCTGAAACATTCCCCTAAGTCTAGGAGTCCTTCCATTCCTTCCTCAGCAACATTCAGCAATGTGGCTATTAACATTGCACCCACCCCTGGCTAAGCAGTCCCCAGGTGATGCCCATACTGCTAGTGGGTGGACCACCAAGAGTGGGCTTCCCAGGGCTTCAGCTGGACAGCCCCGGCACCCTTTGCCTTCCAGTTCTAAGAACAACTGGGGTGGGGGTGGGGTGGGGGTGTGGTGAGAAGGGGGCCAAGGCTGATGGTCCATGCTGGGCCTTCAGCTCAGAGCTCCTTTTGGTGCGTGTTTCCACCAGCACATTGCAAGCATTGTGTTTCTTTTTGTTCCATGTAGTTGTATTCACCTTGAAGGGTCATCCAAATCAGGATTTTTATAGAGCTCACCTGTGATTCTCTGAGTACCGCCTTCTGGAGAACTCATTCAATGAGAGGTGCCTTTTCCAAGACTGACAGAATCTTCTTTCTCTGGAAGGAAATGTGCTGGGGCCTCCCCAGAGAGTGTCAATGGTCCCTCTATCATGTAAAATAGAGTTGCTTTGCTTTTTTGATTGGAGTAGGGGTGGGGCTACCTCTCAGGAAGGACATTAACCTTTAGTAGCATCCGCCCCTGTTGTCGCACAGATGGGCTCAATCAAGTTCTTCGCATCCATTACTCTCCCTCTGAGGATGGGGTTCCTAGTATCCCCTGCTATATACAACATACCTATATTAGATGAAATCTAAATATTCGTTTTTTATAAACCCATGCACTTTTCTCAACAGAATGCAGGTTTTAATCACATTAAACCTTCAGATTCTGACTGTGATTAACAGCATTTTTATCCCTTACCTCCTCATTGTCACATAATCCTCCATTTGTTCCCAACAAATCAGTCTGTGAGTTTACTTTGTTGACATTTAATCCCCGAGCTTTCAGGGTTTCAATCTTCCCTTTATTTACATCTCCAAGCCTGTAACTAGGTCATGAGAAGTCATGAGCCATTTAACAGAGTTCTGGCCACTTTGTGAGATGAGAAAAGAAGACAATGAAAAGGTTTATTAAAAGATAAGAAAATGGGCTCAGGGCCTGTAGCTCAAGCAGCTAGGATGCCAGCCACATACACCAGAGCTGGCGGGTTCGAATTCAGCCCGGGCCCGGCAAACAATGACAACTACAACCAAAAAACAGCTGGGTGCTGAGGCAAAAGAATCACTTTAGCCCAAGAGTTGGAGGTTGCTGTGAGCTGTGAAGCCATGGTACGCTACCTAGAGCAACAGCTTGAGACTCTGTCTCAAAAAAAAAAAAAAAAAAAAACAAAAAACCAGATAAGAAATGTACGAATATAGTAATGGAAAGGGGAAATTCTCAGGTCTAAAGCAGCGTTATGCTGACAGCCAGTTGCCACTTACTAGTAGATTCCTAAATCCATTTAGTCATTTGTGACCAGCAATTTCAAAGGACATAGAACAGAAAATGCCAGCACAGGGAAAGAGACTGTTTTATGAAATTGTGTTTCAGACGTGTGCCTGTAAATGTGCATATGTTTGTATATGGCCGTGTGGACACATGTGGACTGTGATAGAAAACCTAGTGAAAGTCGTGCTCTAACGCATTTCAAGTGATGTCAGCCATACTGAGGGGTGTTGGGTTGGCATTTTATCCCATCTTTCACCTTCCTGGTGACCACCTCCTTCCACTCTGTCTTTTCAGCTTCCTTAGCCCTTCACCTTCTCCCATGAAGTTTTAGCCTAAATCACAGAGCAAAAGACGTAGGGCTGGATCTGCATGAGGCTGTAGATTTCCATCAGTCCAGTCCTGTTCAGTTTAGCATGAATGACCTTTTCTTTGTTT
This sequence comes from Loris lydekkerianus, assembly GCA_963574355.1. NCBI lineage: Eukaryota > Metazoa > Chordata > Mammalia > Primates > Lorisidae > Loris > Loris lydekkerianus. The sequence continues at coordinate 101,583 of CAUYPK010052240.1, read as the reverse complement.
AGCTGGAGAGTGTACTAAAGCTCACGAAAGACAAGCGAGGCTAACTCACTGACTACAGATGGAGAAGCAGATAGCTCTGCCTGGAAAATTCCACTTATGCTTGTAGAAACAAATGTTTTGAAGGGAAAATAGTATTATGCACAGCTCCGGTAATTTTGTTTCAAAAACATCAGTCTTTTTGTCAACATCCTAGTTTTAACATGAGTTAATCTAGCAGAGCAGCAGTGAGAGTTTAACATCTATTTTCAACCATTGCTTTCCTGAATCTGTCTGCTCTTACCCCTGGAGGGCTTGTCAAATGAAAGCAGAAAGTTTGAAGGAACAAAGCCAAAGTCAAAAGTGAAATGATAAAGCTTGGGAGTGAATAGAGTGAGAGAAAAATGCATACATACAGCAGTTTCCAAGGGAGAAAGAGAACACAAATTGAGGGTGAAAGAGACCCCACAGAGGAAGAACAAAACACGTTCAGACAAGCTTCAAAGAATTCTCAGGGCTGGGCACAGTAGGAAAGGTTAAAATATCATGCGCTTCTCTCAGGGAAACTCAAGAACAAAAAGACACCGCAGAGGACCAGGGTTGTGTGCCCTCCCGCACCTGTTCAGAACAGAAGGACTTGGTAGACTCTGGGGAAGAATTCCTTGCAAGCTATAATTTTACTTTGCTGGGTGAATTAATGATGAATATAGGTAGCATGTTTATTCAAGACAGTGTGACAACCACGTAAGCAATTATAATGTATATCGCTAATAGGAAAGAGTGGTATTTATGAGATACATAGGTATATAAATTCCCACTAAGAGAATTGGAATTAAACCTCCCCTAAATAGACACCCATCCAACACCATGCCAAAGGCCTGCTTTGGGAAAGCTTGCTAATTGAAACAAACTTCAAAAGTTCTTTTTTTATTGCAGTTTTTGGCCAGGGCTGGGTTTGAACCCACCACCTCTGGTATATCGGGCCAGTACCCTACTCCTTTGAGCCACAGGTGCCGCCCAGAACTCATTTCTTAAAATGTAATCCCAATTAATTTTTTTAAAGGTCCAATATTATACTCAAGGAAATTTTTTGGATTCAGCATGCCCCCTGGGTAAAGAGCTCAACTAAAACTTGAACTTTACCTTAGAAATGAAAACAACGTAACCTAAGTATTTGTATCCTCATATTAATCTGAAATTTTAAAAAATTCAAATATGTAATTCTAATATTTTAATTAAATAACTAAAAAAAATCAGCCTTCTAAATGCTCTAAGCTCTGACTTTCACAAACTAAACTGTAGGCAAAACTCTCAATTCACAAATAGTACTTGACCTTTTAAGCAACAAATTTTGCAAATACCAAACCGTTTATTTCCTGTTCTCAATCTCTGCTCCATGCTACCAAGGCTGCCAGTTCAACTCAGTTCAGCAAACATTTACCAAGTACATAATCACAGTTATCCTTTATGTTGAGAAAATCTCTCTATATCTTTTTTTTAAACCTTGTATTCAAAAGATTTTAGACATACAGAAAATTTTAATAACTGAAATTGATGTCTTTTTTCTGGTTAGTCTTCTTAGAGGTTTATAAATTTTATTTATTTTTTCAGAGAAATAGCTTTTGGTTTTATGTCTTTTTCTTTCTTACTTTTCTGTTTTCAAGTTTCTTTTCTTTTCTTTTCTTTTTTTTTTTTTTTTGGCAAATGAGAGAGTCATGTAGAACACCAAAAAGTTGAGCTTCCAAAAGGAGCAATACTGAGAAACTTCAGAGAGATTAGGAAGTGTTAGTTGGTTTTCAGTGCTTAGGAAGTTGTTCTGATCTTTTTTTTTCTATAGTTGGGGATTCATTGAAGGTAAAAGATGTGTCACACACTGAGACTCCACCCCCTTCCTTCTTCCCTCTCTCTGCTCTTCCCTTTCCCCACCCCCCACCATGACATTAATTGTCATTAATTGTCCTCATATCAAAATTGAATACACAGGATTCATGCTTCTCCATTCTTGTGATGCTTTACTAAGAATGATGTGTTCCACTTCCATCTAGGTTAATATTTTAAAGGCTGTAAAGTCTCCATTTTTTAATGGCTGAATAGTATTCCATGGTATACATGTACCACAACTTGTTAATCCATTCCTAGTTTGGGGGCTGTTTAGGCTGTTTCCACATTTTGGTGATTGTAAATTGAGCTGTGATAAACAGTCTAGGGGTGCAAGTGTCCTTATGATAAAAGGTTTTCTTCCTTCTGGATAGATGCCCAGTAATGGGATTGCAGGATCAAATGGGAGGTCTAGCTTGAGTTCTTTGAGGTTTCTCCATACTTCTTTCCAAAAAGAAAGTCCCACCAGCAATGTAAAAGTGTTCCCTTCTCTCTACATCCATATCAGCATCTGCAGTTTTGAGATTTTGTGATGTGGGCCATTCTTGCTGGAGTTAGATGATGTCTCAGGGTGGTTTTGATTTGCATTTCTCTAACAGATAGGTATGATGAACATTTTTTCATATGTTTGTTAGCCATTCTTCTGTCTTCTTTAGAGAAGGTTCTATTCATGTCTCTTGCCCATTGATATATGGGATTGTTGGCTTTTTTCATGTGGATTAATTTGAGTTCTCTATAGATCCTAGTTATCAAGATGTTGTCTGATTCAGAAGCAAATATCCTTTCCCATTGTGTAGGTTGTCTATTTGCTTTTGTTGTTGTCTCCTTAGCTGTACAGAAGCTTTTCAGTTTAATTAAGTCCCATTTGTTTATTTTGGTTGTTATTGCAATTGCCATGGCAGTCTTCTTCATGAAGTCTTTCCCCAGGCCAATATCTTCCAGTGTTTTCCCTATGCTTTCTTTGAGGATTTTTATTGTTTCATGCCTTCAATTTAAGTCCTTTATCCACCTTGAATCTATTTTTGTGAGTGGAGAGAGGTGTAGGTCCAGTTTCAGTTTTTTATATGTGGATATCCAGTTCTTCCAGCACCATTTATTGAAAAGGGAGTATTTCCCCCAGTGTATGTTCTTGTTTGGTTTATCAAAGATTAGGTGGTTGTAAGTTGTGTGTTTCATTTCTTCGTTTTCTATTTAATTCCAAATGTCTATGTGTCTATTTTTGTGCCAGTACCATGCTGTTTTGACCACTATGGCCTTGTAGTACAGCCTAAAATCTGGTATGCTGTTGTCCCCAGCTTTATTTTCATTACTAAGAACTGCCTTAGCTATGCAGGTTTTTTTCTGGTTCCACACAAAATGCAGAATCCTTTTTTCCAAGTCTTGAAAGTACGATGTTGGTATTTTAATTGGGACGGCATTGAATCGGTCAATTGCTTTGGAAAGTAGAGACATTTTGATAATGTTGATTCTTCCCAGCCATGAGCATAGTATGTTCTTCCATTTGTTAATACTCTCTGCTATTTCCTTTCTTTGGGTTTCATAATTTTCTTTATAGAGGTCCTTCACCTCTTTTGTTAGGTATGTCATTTTCATTGAAACTATGGTGAAGGGAGTTGTGTCCTTAATTAGCCTCTCATCTTGGCTGTTATTAGCATGTAGAAAGGGTACTGACTTGTGGACATTGATTTTATATCCTAAGACATTATTGCATTTTTTGATGACTTCCAGGAGTCTTGTGTTTGAGTCTTGTGGTTAGAACTGGAACCAGACAAGGTTGTCCTCTGTCACCATTACTGTTCAATGGTGCTGGAAGTTCTAGCCAATACAATCAGGCAAGACAAGGAAATAAAGGGCATCCAAATGGGAGCAGAGGAGGTCAAACTCTTCCTCTTTGCTGATGATATGATCTTATACTTAGAGAATCCCAAAGACTCTGTTTTGGTTTTGCATTTATTATGTCCTTCCTTCCATTTGCTTTAAATTGTTCTTTCTTTCTACTTTCTTAAGAGAGAAGCTTGGATTACTGATGGAGACTTGTTTCCTAATGTAGTCCCTCTTTATCTGCAGTTTCACTTTCCAAGGTTTCAGTTATCCCCAGTCAAATGTGGTCTGAAAATATTAAATGGAGAATTCCAGAAACAAATAATTCATAACTTGTAAGTTGCGCACCATTTTGAGTGGTGTTATATAGTCTCTTGCCCTCCCACCTGGCATGTGAATCATCCCTTTGTTCAGCATACCCATGCTGTACAATTTTTTTTTTTTTTTTTTTAATAACAACAAATTGAGATGTAATTTATATACCATAAAAATTGTCCTTTAAAATGTATAATTCAGCAGTTGTTTTTATAGTATACTCACAAAGTTATGCAACCATCACTAATATATAATTCCAGAAGATTTTCATCACTTTTTTTTTTTATTATTGTTGGGGATTCATTGAGGGTACAAGAAACCAGGTTACACTGATTGCATTTGTTAGGTAAAGTCCCTCTTACAATTGTGCTTTGCCCTCCAAAGGTGTGTCACACACCTAGACCCCATCCCCCTCCCTCCTTCTCTCTCTCTGCTCTCCCCTTCCTCCACCCCACTTTGATGTTAATTGACATTAATTATCCTTATATCAAATTTGAATACATAGGATTCATGCTTCTCCATTATTGTGATGCTTTACTAAGAATAATGTTTTCCACTTCCATCCAGGTTAATACAAAGGCTGTAAAGTCTCCATTTTTTTAATAGCTGAGTAGTATTCCACGGTATACATATACCACAGCTTGTTAATCCATTCCTAGGTTGGGGGGCATTTAGGCTGTTTCCACATTTTGGCGATTGTAAATTGAGCGGTGATAAACAGTCTAGTGCAAGTGTCCTTATGATAAAAGGATTTTTTTTTTCCTTCTGGGTAGATGCCCTGTAATGAGATTGCAGGATCAAATGGGAGGTCTAGCTTGAGTTCTTTGAGGGTTCTCCATACTTCTTTCCAAAAATGTTGTATTAGTTTGCAGTCCCACCAGCAGTGTAAAAGTGTTCCTTTCTCTCCCATGCTGTATAAATTACCCTCCCATTAGTCACTTGGTAGCTGTCTCAATTATCAGATTAAAAAACCCACATATATTCTTCCTATAGAGCTCATTACTGCCCATGTTTTCAAGCATCCTCTGGGGACCTTGGCATGTATGCCTTTTAGATAAGAAGGAACTACTGTAAAAGCATTTAATGCTATAAAATTTTCTCTAAGTACTATTTTAGCTGCATACCACACACTTTAATATGTTGTATTTTTATTTTTATTTTATTTCAAAATTTTTTTAAACTTCTCTCAAGACATCCCCTTCACATGTTGTTTATTTGAAAATACCTTGTTAAAAAAATCTTGAGGATTTGTCAGTTATTTTTCAGCTATGAATTTCCAGTCTGATTCTATAAAGACCCAAGATAATATTTTGTATGATTTCCTTACTTTTTTAATGTGTTAAGGTTTATTGTATGGCCTAGAATATAATTTATATTGGTGAATATTTTATGTGCACTTAGAAAAAATATGCATTCTAATATTGTTAGGTGGAATATCCTATAAATGTGAATTAGATCAATTGGTTGTTAGTGTTTTTCAGGTCATCTATATTCTTACTGATTTTCTGTCTCCTTATTCTATCACTCAGAGAAGAGTGTTAAAGTTTCCAAGTATAATTATAAATTTGTCTATTTTTCCTTGCAGTTCTATCAGTTTTTGTCTCATGGATTCTGATGCTCTGTGGTTATGGGTATACATACATAGGCGTACTGTGTTTTATCAATTAATTGAACCTCCTGTTTTGAAGCCTAGTTTGTCTCTTTAATATGGCCACTCCAATTTTCTTATGGTTAGCATTTGTATGATGTATTTTTTTTACCCTTTATTTTTAACCTGTTGATGTCTTTATATTAAAAGTGGGTTTCTGAGCTGGGTGCAGGGAGGCTGAGGCAGGTGGATGGCCTGAGCTCAGGAGTTCGAGACCAGACTGAGCAAATGTGAGATACCCATCTCTACTAATAACAGAAAAACTAGCCAGGTTTTATGGCAGGTGCCTATAGTCCTAACTACTCAGGAGGATGAGGTAAGAGGATCTCTTGCAATCAAGAGTTTGAGGTTGCTGTGAGCTATGACAACAGAGCACTCTATTCAGGGTGACAGGGTGAGACTCTTTCTCAAAAAAAAAAAAAAAAAAAAAAGATGGGTTTCTGATAGGATAATTGGGTCTTCCTTTTTAATCCAATCTGACAGTCTGTCTTTTAATTGGGTTTTTAAATCTTAGAATGTGATTATTGATAAGTTTGTATTAAAATCTACTACTTTGCCAGTTGTCTGTGTTGAAAGGCAATTTTTCATGGTGTTTCTTCACATTTTGAGCAGCTATTGTCCTAGAATATATTTTCAAGAACTTTTTTATAAAAAACTGTAGAAATAGTGTCTTCCTTCAAGAAAGCAGGTAGGTTTGTTTCCTGATCCCAAGGTAACAAAGATAATATCTTCCCCTGTGGCAAAGGTGGAGGTTTGCTAGCATTCCTTTATATAAAAGATAAGAAGTTTCTGTGACATAAACCCACTGTGAATAGGTTCTCTATTCTATTCTATAGGTTGACCCATCTCTACTTTGTGGCAGTACCATGCCCTTTGACCCATATGGGTCCCTTCCTCACAATCTCCATGGGACCAACGGCAGTAGGGAAATGGATATAAACACTGAATCATGCTTCCTTGCTGTGCTGTGAGTAAAGTTCTTTGTGTGTAACTCGGGAGTCTAGTGTCTTCTGCTAGCATCTATGAAACTGCGACAAACTAATTTTTAAGTATGCAAACAGGTTAAAATTTTAGACTATTCTCAGTTCTTAACATTTGCTGTCATTTTTCTCTTTCTCTGTCTTCTCTTGTGTTAATTGAGCATTTTCTACAATTCCATTTTAACATCACTTTTATATTTTTTCTATCAACTTGTATCCACCTCTTTGCAGAACTTTTTTAAAATTTTAGAGTAATATATAGGTACAAATGATTAGGTTACATTATTTGCATTTCTTAGGTAAAGTTCAAGTTGTAGCTAAACCCTTCACCCAGCACAACTGTACCGTATACCCTTACACTGTGCACCTTAGGTGAGAGCTTACCAATCACCCTCTCTCCTCCCCCACATTTGAATTTAATTGTTTTTCTCACATGTGGGCATGTAGTTGTTTACCTATTGGTTTCATATTAGTATTCAGTACTTGCTGTCCCATTCTGGTGTTCTTCAGCTCCATCAAGGTAAATACAAAAGATGCAAAGTTTCCATCTTTTTATGGCTGAACAGTATTCCACGGTAAACATATGCCAAATTTATGAGTCTATTCACGTGTTGGGCACTTGGGTTGATTCCACATCTTGGCAATTATGAACTGAGCTGCAAAAAACATTCTAGTGCAAGTGTCCTATGGTAAAGTTATATTTTTCTTCTGGGTAGATACCTAGTAATTGCAGGATCAACAGAAGGTTACTTTTAGCTCTTTGAGGATTCTCCATGCTTCTTACCATATGGGCTGTATTAGTCTGCAGTCCCACCAATAGTGTAAAAGTGTTCCCTTCTCTCCATCTCCACACCAGCATTTGCAGCTCTGGGACTGTGATGTGGGCTGTTCTCACTGGGATTAGGTTGATTTGCATTTCTCTGATGATTAGGGATGATGAGCATTTTCTCATGTGGTTTTTGTCTATCTTCTTCAGAGAAGTTTCTGTGCAAGTCTCTTGCCCACTTGTAAACGGGATTGTTTGCTCTTTTCTTATTGATTAGTTTGAATTCTCTGTAGATCCTAGTTATCAGCCCTTTGTCAGATTTGTAGCATGCAAATATCTTCTCCTATTCTGAAGGTGTTTGCTTTCATTGCAGTTCCCTTACCTGTGTAGAAGCTTTTCAGCTCGATCATGTTTTATTTCTTTTTGGTGTTGCTGCATTGCCAAGGGTGTCTTCTTCATAAAATCTCTACCCAGGATGATAGCATCAAGAGATTTTCCCACATGTTTTCTAGAATTTTTATTGTTTGTTGTCTTAAATTTAAATCTGTTATCCAGAGAGAGGCAATTTTTATAAGTGGTGAGAGGTGTAGATTCAGTTTCTGTCTTCTGCATGTGGCTAACCAGTTCTCCCAGGATAATTTATTAAATAGGGATTCTTTCCCCCAGTGTAGGCTTTTGCTTGGTTTATTGAAGATCAGATGGTGATATGTGGTCTGATTCATCTCTAGATTCTCTATTCTATTCTATATATATCTTTATTTTGTGCCAGTACCATGCTGTTTTGATCGCTATAGTCTTGTAGTATAATCTGGTAATGTGATGCCTCCATATTTGTTTTTATTTGCAGAATGTGTTTAGTGATTTCCCTAGAAGTAAAAATATACATCTTTAATCAATTAATGTCAACATTCTTGTGATATGATACAGCATCATATACAAGGATCTTACAACAGTATATTCCCAATTCTTCCCTCACATTCTTTGTTATGTTGTTATTGTTGCCATATACTTTACTTTTCCATATGTTATAAGCAGACAATACATTGCTACTATTTTTGGTTTAGATAATCAGTTATCTTTTTTTTTGAGCATTGAAAAATAGGTTTTATTTTACTTCCATACATTCCACCTTCAATGTTCTTTACTTCCTGTGTCAATCCAGGTTTGTGTTTCATGTCACAATCTTTCTTCCTAAAGAATTTCATTTAGTCTTCCTTATAGAGGAGGTCTGCTGGCAATATATTTCCCTCATTTTTGTTGTTCTCACAAAGTTTATTTCTTCATCATTTTTCCCTGGGTATATAGTTTTGGTTGACAGGGGAGTTTTTGTTGGCTTATTTAGCACTTTAAAATACCACTCCATGGTCTTCTTATTTTATGGTTCTAGTGAGAGTCTGCTGAACTTATCACTGTCTTTACTTCTTTCAAGACAATGCATCTTTTTTTTCCTCTTTCACATTTTCCTTTTGTCATTGGTTTTTAGCAATTTGAATATGATATACCTAGATGTGGGGTATCCTTTTACTTTTCAGAGGGATGATTATCTCTCTCATTTCATGATCTTTGACTATTTTAGATTTGTGATTTGGTGCCTGTCATTAATTTTGGGAAATTATCAGTGAATGTTTCATTCAGCATTTCTTTTATCCAATTATTTCTCTCTTTCCTTCTGGGATTCTAATCATACCTGTGTTAGATTGTTTTATAGTATCTCGTAGCTCTTGTATGCTTTGTTCTGTTTTGTTTACTATTTTCTCTTTGTGTTTTATTTTCTTAGAACGTTCTTCAGTGTTTGCTGTGAGCTCCAATGGGGTTTGTGGGAAGAAAGTGTGCAAGTGGATAAAGATTCTCACAGTTTCCATGACCCTATGTCTCCTCCTTCTCTAGCACACACTTCACCTCCACCCATTGCACAACACCCAGGCTGAACTCTTCTTACTAGTCAGTGTCTGGTCGGGTCCCTGCCAGAGTTCACATCTGATCTCTCCTTGAAGACTGTTCTTTCTTCATATATTTTAGGACAGTTAGTTTGTAACCTCAGCTCTCCAAAGTTTTCAAAACAAGTTGTAAACTTGCATTTACCCATTGTTTTCTCACAGAAAGGGAATAGAATAATACTTTCTCCAGCTCTCTAAATCTCAAAATGAAAACTGGAAATACTCCCTATGTCTTTTATAGAAACTTGATACATAAGTAGGACCTTCCCACATGAAAAACCTCCAAGTCCAGATGACATCATTATTGAATTATTCTATATGTTAAAAAAGAAATGACAAATCTTACAAATATTTTTCCAGAGAATAGGAAAAGCTGTGACACTTCCCAATTTACTTTACAAGGCTAGACTAATACCAAAATGGGATAAGGGCATTTTACAAAACAAGACAATTATAGCTCAACTTGTTTATACATATAGATTCTTAATAAAATCTCAACACATCAAATACAGCAATGTATTAAAATGACAATATAACACGACCACATATATAAAAGACAATCTAAATATAAGGAATATGAAAGATATTCCTTAGTTTATTTCAAGAATGCATGGCTATTTTAACATTTGAAAAATCAATCAGTATGATTTTTCACACTAAATAAGTAAAAAATATGGAATATATGATCAGTTCTATAATGCAAAAAAATTATTTAATACTTGTTCATAATAAAAACTATCTACAAACTGGAAATAGAAGAGAACTTCTTTAACCTGTTGAGGACTATCTAACAAAAAACCCCCCAAAAAACCTTGAACTTACAGCAAATATTATATTTAACAGTAAAATATTAAAGACTATCTACTGGATCAAAAATAAAACAAGGATGTCCATTTTTACCACTTATTTCAATATTACACTCACATTCTTGTGAGGGAGAATATAAAAAAATTAGAAGGAAAAATAAATGGAATAATAATTTAAAATAAAAATGCCATTATCTATAAATGAGATAACAGAAAATACAAATGATTCTACAGATTAACTATTACAATCAATAAATGAATTTGGAAAGGTCAATTGTGTCTCGGTGTTTTAGAAACAATTAAAATATTAAAGTTAGAAAAGTTTAAAATAATCAGTAATAAAATAGCCTCAAAAACACCAATTACCTAAGAACAAATCTAAGAAAATATTCACAGGATTCCTAACAAAAGCCACTCATTATGAATAAAAATTAATAAAAATTAAGACACAAGTAAATAGAGGGACACATGTTAGAATGTTTAAATTTTTCCTCAAGTTGATCTAGAGTCAATAAATTTTCCATCAAAATCCTAGCAGGGATTTAATAATTTATATGAAAATTCTAAAGACTAAGAATAGCCATCTGGAAGAAAAACAAAATAGTATGGTTTCACAATGAGATATTAAGCCTTACAATAAAACTGTAGGAGTGCAATGGTCAATAGGGCATTTAACAAAACAGAAAATCATCAGACACCAGACACCAATTCTTATATGGTGACCGACAGTATGATATGGTACCATCACAGTGAAATGGGAAAAAATAACCTCTTTTCAATAAATAATACTTTATAAGTTGGTTACTCATGAGAGGTGATAAAAAGGAACCTTGATCCCTATAATCATCATAAATAAAAATAAATTTCAGATCCTTCACAAACATAGATATGCAAAGATTAAAACTACTAGACGTAATGTGAGAGATACTTTCATTATTTGGAGTAGGCAGAGATTTCTGAAATAGAACATACAAATATATCATAAAAGAAAATGTTAATAAATTGGACTGTATTAAAATTAGAAACTATGTTCATCAAAAGATAGCATTAAAAGAATAAAAAGGCAAGTCACAGATAAAGATTGATAATTGCAATAAATGTATCCAATAAAGAATGTGTATCTATAATATATTTTGAATTTCTATAATCCAATATGGAAAATTGAAGACATTTATGCCAGTATTACAAATGTGGGTGGTGGGGGTAAGGGGTAATGCTCAGAAATATTGGGAAGATTTTTTAAATTGAAAAAAATTTTAAATACCAGAGAAACTCTGTTTCTCTCCAGCCCACTCACTCTGTTTTTCCCGAGTGGTTCGTCTCAGGCTCTTTGCTTCTTTCTCCGAGAACCTCGGAGCACAAAGTCTGTTTCTATCCCACTCTGCTCTTCCCTTCTCCAACAGGCAAACTCACGCACCAAGGTAGATCTTGGGAAAATGGGAAAGAACAGGCTCCATTGTTAAATCTTAGGTCAAAGTCCTAATCTTCAGTACTGCTTTATGAATAACAAATTAAGTATTTGACACTCTGATGTCTGTGTCTTTCTCTCATTTGGTTCAGAATTCTCATTCTTTAAAACCTCATAGAAGTGGAGAGAGAGTAATGTGAACCCCATAAATGCATCAATGTACAAAGTTATGATTTAATAAAAAATAATTCAAAAAAATAAGAAACCGAGAGGTGTAAGGAGGAGGTCATGGAGGGCCAAGGTTAAAAGCAAAGCAGGAGAAGATGTCTAACTATTGTCTCTGAGAATTGTGGCCAGTGTATAAGGAGATCGTTAACGCTTGAAGGAGGGAATCCATCCTGGGGAAGAAACTGACAGTAATGCCTCCCTGTGAACTGCTTTCTTCCCACCAAAACATTTCCCAATTTTCCCAAACACCTTTTTTGCCAGGGACTTTGGCATCACAAATTATAGGAACTTTTAAAAAACCATTTTGTAGTGTTATAGCTATAACATAAAGGTTTGTGAAGTAATGATCTTATAAGAAAAAGAAACATCTTCTTGATCAAATTGTATCGATCAGAATTTTATTTGTCATGGCAAAATACTCCCTCACGTAACGCACAAATCTGCAGGATTTTCTAAAACAGGTCAGCCAAGAAGATAATTGGTTTGGCCCTATAGTACCTGCCAACACCTTGTCAGAAAAAAACCAATAACTCTCCCATTTATATGCAGGTTAGAGAAGAAAAAGGTACCCAAGAGATGTCTACAGTATTCCCTGAACAGAGAATATGATAAGAAGACATTTGTATTTTGGTCTGCATTGCCAGTAGGTAGATTTTGATCGTCATTATTATTAACATTTAGTGTGTAGGATTTGACTCAGAGAAAAGCTTTCATTCAAAGGAATAATGCATACTACTCACCTTTGTGATACAGGAGCTATCTGTGTCACATAAAAAGGGTTTTTTTTTGTTTTCTTCCTTTTTATAGGTAATGTGCTGTTTGTAACAGATGTCAGCTCAATGCAGAATTATAAACACTTTATGGCATGGTAGATATTACAGTGTTGATATGCTGCCCGGTTCAAGTCTGTGATACAAAGATGGAGAGCAGAGAGATACAGTCCAAAGATGGAGCTGGACTGAAAATATCATTTACTGTTTTCTAGAAACTTTTCAAAATCTTTCTCCCTGAATGCATGAGAACTGGGCCAATTTAATGCTCACACATTTGACCTTTAAAGTTTGAGAGCAATGTTTCAATTTATATAGATACAATCACAAAGAAAAATTCAATAATATCCATTCACTGTGTTTGAGAAAATTTCTAATTCTTGCGATGATTTTCTCGAAACCTCAATCCCAACTCCAACATATGGAAAGTTCATTAATTAACTGAGAAAACAATTATAAAATGCAACATATATTTACATTTAGGGTAGTTACAAAAAATTGTAATTTTCCTTTAAACTACTGACCTTAATCATAGATTAGGTACACAGTTTTTGAAAGGTTATTGCTATTCTCATTGCACTAACTGCATTTACTGCCTCTCATGCAATTACAATGAACAATGTGACAATTCCTTAACTTATAATAAGAAACTACATTGCTAATAAAGTTTTTAAAATATACTAAGTAGCATGCACATTATCACTTTAAGGTTGTGGCTGTGCAGTCTTGGAGCCTTTGGGATGATTTGACATGATTACTTTGCTAATTCACACACATTTTCTCTGTAATGGAGTGGAGAGTAGGGAAGATATTGATTTATACAGATTGATTATATGGATAAGTCAAATCCCGAGAACAACTATTCAAAATCAACTTGACTCTGGTTGAAGATTTATTTCCTTTTCCTCTTTCCAAATGGGAGAAATTTTCCAGATGCAAGTAGAACAATTAAATAAATTTGAATGCTGCCCTTTGCTCCGTACTGAGGAGAAGGAAGAACCAGTAGCCCAGGAGAAAGTAGAAGTCTCAGCTCTCATTAATCCGAAAGGGGGATGGGAAGCCGTCCAGTAGGGTAAGGGCACGGAGACACTCTGGGTCAGGAAAGCTCTGCCCTTCCACCCATTGGTTCCAGGGGAGACAGAGGAAAACTATGTCTGGGGTGACCCCCCAAAAAGCCAAGGGCCTCTTTCTATAGGGCTGTATTAGTTTCTTATTGCTGCCATAACAAAATGCCACAAACTTGATGGCTTAAAACAGCACAAATCCATTATCTTGAAGGTCTATGGTTCAGATCCAGATCTCAGAGGCTAAAGTCACAGAGTCAACAGAGCTGTGTTTCCTTCTCAACCCCCCAAAGAGGACTCCATTTCCTTGCCTTTTCCAGCCCTAGAGGCTGCCTATATCTCTTGGTTCTTGAAGCCTTTCAACTCCAAAGCCAGCAACATTGTTAGCTTTCAGACCATTCTGTCTTTCTTCTTCTGCTTCTGTGGTTCCTTGTGGGCGCATTGGTAATCACACCAGACACCTACCCATCCAGGAACCATACAGGTGCTCCAGGATGACACCCCCTCCCCCAATCTCAAGGTTATTAATTTAATCATATCTGCTAGCTACTTTTTTCTATGTAAGGTAAAAATCAGAGGTTCTGCGAATTAGGAAGTAGAAATCTTGGGGGTTCCATCATTCTGCCTACTACAGGGCTAACTGGAATGTGCTGTAGCCACAGCTATTATCACGAATGGTTGTTTTCATGGGCTGAGCTACCAATGCATGAGTGAGCCTCCAGTTCTATCAAATTATGTCGAGGAGATCCAGTCACCCCTTAAAATTTGTATATAACATCTGCACTTAAATACACACTCCCATCTTCACATGCTTCCTTAAGGCTGTCTTGCCTAAAACTAAATCTAAACAGCTTTGAGTCATTTCAAGGGTTCTCTGAGGTCCCAAGAGGGGAAGTATCATGTCCAGGAGGCATTTGCTGGAAAGGCTTATCAGTATCATTTGGAAACATAAATGTAAGAAAAGAAGAGAAATAATTGTCTATCTTAGTGTTTATTCAAAACTGTTCTGTGAAGCAAGAGTCCTTTAAGATGCTACACACGTGAACACACAAACATGTGTGCACACACAACTACAAGCACACGGAGTCTGTAATCACACAGGGAAATGCTGAAGATAGGCCTACCTTGTTTAATTGTGCTCCAGCTTATTGTGCTTTGCAGATGGTTGCATTGTTTTTACAAATTAAAGGTTTGTGACAACTCTGTCAAGCAGGTCTATTGGTGCAATGTTCTAAGAGCACGTGCTCACTTTGTGTCTCTGCCACATTTTGGCAATCTTCCCACTATTTCAAACTTCTTCATCTTTATTATATCTGGTATGGTGACCTATCATAACAGTGATCTTTGATATTACTACTGTAATTATTTGGGGGCTCCATGCACCAAGTCCATGTAAGATGGTGAACGTAATTGATAAACGCTGTGTGTGTTCTGACTGCTCCACACACTGGACATTCCCCATTTTTCTCTCTCTTCCTAGGCCTCCTGTTTTCCTGAGACACAAAAGTAATGAAATTGAGGGCAATTAATAAACCCACACTGGCCTCTAACTATTCAAGTGAAAGGAAGGGTCACTCACACATCTCTCATTTTAAATCAAAAGTTAGAAACGATTAAGCTTGCTGGGAAGGCTAAGATAAGCTGAAAGCTAGACCTTTTGCATAAAGCACTTAGCCAAATTGTAAATACAAAAGAAACATTCTTGAAAGAAATTAAAAGTGCTACTCCAGCGAACCCACAAACAACTAGAAAGCAGAACAGCCTCATTGCTGATATGGAGAAAGTTTGAATCATCTGCATAAGACCAAACCAGTCACAACACTCCTTTAAACCAAACCCTAATTCAAAGCAAGGCCCTAACTATCTTCCATTCTATGAAGGGAGAGAGAGGTGGGGAAACTGAAGAAGAAAAGTTTGAAGCTAGTAGAGATTAGTTCATGAAGTTTAAGGAAAGAAGCCATC
Source organism: Loris lydekkerianus (assembly GCA_963574355.1). Classification (NCBI taxonomy): domain Eukaryota; kingdom Metazoa; phylum Chordata; class Mammalia; order Primates; family Lorisidae; genus Loris; species Loris lydekkerianus. Next base: position 86,024 of record CAUYPK010052240.1, on the reverse strand, counting down.
TCTATAACATAAAAGTGCAAGGTGTGCAGCGAGTGCTGATGGAGGAGCTGCAGAGCATTATCCAGATCTAGCTAAGGTAATTGAGGAAGGTGGTTACACTAAATAACAGATTTTCAATGTAGAAAAAAACAGCCTTCTATTGGAAGAAGATGCCATTTGGGACTTTCAAAGCTGGAAAGGTGAGATCAATGTCTGGCTTCAAAGCTTCTAAGAACAGGCTGACTTTCTTGTTAGGGGCTAATGCAGCTGGTGATTTAAGTGGAAGCCATGTTCATTTACCATTTCAAAACAATCCCAGGGCCCTTAAGAATTATGCTACATCTACCCTGCCTGTGCTTTGTAAATGGAACAACAAAGCCTGGTGACAGTGTGTCTGCTTACAGCATGGTTTACTGGCTATTTTGGCCCACTGTTGAGACCCACTGCTCCAAAGAAAAGTTTATTGTTTACCAACAATGCACCTGTTCACCCAAGAGCTCTGATGAAGATATGCAAGAAATTGATGTTGTTTTTATGCCTATTAACACAACATCTATTCTGTAGCTCCTGAATCAAGGAGTAGTTTAGACTTTTAAATTTTATTATTTAAGAAATACATTGTGAAAGGCTATAGCTGCCATAGACAGTGATCCCTCTGCTGCATCTGGGCAAAGTAAATTGGAGACCTTCTGGAAATGATCCTGGATACTATTAAGAATATTAGTGATTCAGGGGAAGAGGTAAAAATATCATTAACAGGAATTTGGAAGAAATTTATATTAACTTCATAGATGACTTTGGGATAGTCGAGACTTCAGTGGAGGAGGTGATTGCAGATGAAGGAAAATAGCAAGAGAATTAGAATTACAAGTGGAGCTTGAAGGTGGGACTGATTTGCTGCAATCTCTTGATCTGAAGGGTCAGATCCTTCTCAGTACTTTTTAACAATAAAGTATTTCTTAATTAAGTTATGCACTTTTTTGACATAATGCTGTTGTACACTTAGACTGTGGTACAGTATAAACATAACTTTTATATGCATCGGGAAAACAAAAAAATTGTGGGACTTACTTTACTGTAATATTCTCTCTCTTGGGTGGTCTGGAACTGAACCAGCAGTATCTTTATGGTGTACTTGTATTACACACCTCTTAAGAACACTTAACGCAGTTAACATTTCAAAGGTCTCTGGAGTGCTCCAGTAAACTAATATGTATGGTCAACCTTTGACTTCTTGAAAAATGTAAAGGGAGCTGCTACCTTTAATTTGACTTTGAATTTAGGCACACTGGCACCCTCCTTGATCCTGTGCCCTCATGGACAAGAATAAGCCCCCCAGACCTCTTTTCTGCTGAGCCCTAGAGCAGTCTACACCAGGTTTGCAGACCTCCTCAAGAGTGGTCTTCAAACTTATTCTTGTTTAGTGATTATTTTTAATGTGTATATATGTGCATGCATATTTTTGTATGTAAATTATATACATGTACTACTGTCGTATAATATACACATATAGCAAGTAGATACATTTTACATAAAAAAATGAAATAGGCAGCATTTTAGTATATCTTAATAACTGTGGTTACTGCATACTACCATTAGTTAGTATCTCAAGGTAAAACGTGCATTTAGGATTAGGGTCAATTTTGCCAAAAGCAGTTGTAAATTTGTTTTATCTATCAGTCTTCTTCATGATTTTCCATGCTTTGGCCTACTCATCAGATTATTTCTGTTTATGGCTCTTCTTAGTTTATAATGTCATTGAGGAAATACTCATTCTAAAAATAGAAATGTCAGTGATTTCATTTTCTTTTAACTTAATCAAGCTTGCCTTTATCATCTTGGATCTATGATACATTTGTGTGTTTGTTACTTTTCATTGTTTTGCAGAACTCATTTCAAGGGACTTGTCCATTTTGTGAAGATCAGTTTAGCTAGAAGATAATATGTACTTACAGTTAACCCAGCACCTAGAACGTAGCACACTGAAACCAGATAGGGGCCACTGCCAAGGCCTCTCAGTCAGGGAACACCCATTCAGCACCGTGCCTGGCCCAGAGGGTGAGTAACCTGTTGGTAGCCTAAATTCATATATCCTTTGGGCAGATAGTAGTAAAGATTCATTCTTATCTCTCATTTTTTTTAATAAAAATAATCAATAAACAGGAGTTCCAACATTTTTCTCCTGTACCCTATTGGATTGCCTTGCAACCCCCCTAGGGGTTTTCCCCATACTCCATGACTGCTCTTCCAGGACTGGGGCTCGAGAAACTGGGGAGGCCAGGCTGAATTCCAGATCTAAATAATTTCAAAATTTCAGGGGTAAAGTGCTCAGTCATGCCCCATGGTACTCTCAGGAAGATAGACATTGGATTTTTATTTTGGGGGATTAGTTTAAGGATAATGGGGGCAGAGATGCCGATCTTCCTTAAGGTGACCGGTCACATACCCCAAATGTGCCACAGGCTTCATGATTAACCCCATGTCCTCGCAGAGGAAAAAGGAAAGGAGTGTTATAGGGAACCTCTTTTTTGCCATGCTTCAGTTCCCTTTCAGAGGGACATGAATTAGAGTAACACTCTTGCCCTCCCTTGGGGAGAAAGAGTGAATTGTTGGATGGATGAATGGATCAGGATACAAAGCTGTGTGTGTGTGGCTAAGCCCTTTCCTCTTTCTTCAGGACCTGCCTGGTCTACGCAGGGAACACACACTGCTCTGCTCCTTCCCTAGTTTCACAGGGGCAGACTCAGCCCCAACTCACGTGTGCCTATTAATGGGTTGCATTGCACATTTGTCCAATTCCTGACTTCTGTTTTAGGAGACCCATTTTTGTCACGCATCTAAGCCACATTCTTTCAGATACTTCATTCCTTATCTGCCTAGCTCCTTTGTTTACCTTGGAGTGGTCCAAACTAGATCCGGAAACTAGATCTGTACTGAAAAAGTATAGGATCTTGGGCAAGTTTGCTTTAACTCAGTGGGTCTCTGCTAATAATGCCTGCCTTTTAGGGGTTGCCTAGCCTACACTGTAGCACTTACTGGGTGTTTTTTATGTGCAGAGATGAGTGAAGTCCTTCCATTAGATTTTTTTATATGATCCTCACAATAATTATATTCAGTTGAGATTATTATGTCTATGTTAAAGAAGGAAAATGATATTTAGAAAGGAAATAAGATAACATGAACCACACCCTCATGACATTTATATTTGAACAGAGAAGCACAGAAAGCATTTAGAAACTCCAGCCTGGGTCTTGATCTTTCTCTAGAAGGGGAAACAGAATGGAGTTGAGGGGTTGAACTAAGGAATTCATACAAATAGTTATTCTTGTTCTCTAGTAATCTTCAGAGTTCATATTCGTGAAAGCTCTGCTCCCCCTACCCCCAAATTTTGTATCCAGTGTGCTTCAAATTGCAAATTATGGCCCATCAGTGAGTCATGAAGATAGTAGGTGAAGCCAACATTCTTCTGAGAGAAGGGAAGGGGAAGGACAGAGAGAAAGGTAGGGGAGGGACAGAGAGGGAAGAGAAGGGGAGGACAGAGAGGGAATGGAAGGGAAGGGACAGAGAAAGAAAGGTAGAGGTGGGACAGAGGTGGAAGGAAAGGGGAGGGACAGAGAGAAGGGAAGGGGAGGGACAGAAAAGGAAGGGAAGGGGAGGTACAGAAAGAGCAAAAAAGTGGAGGGACAGAGAGGGAAGAAAAGAGAAGGGACAGAGAGAGAAGAGAAGGGGAGGAACAGAGAAAGAAGGGAAGGGGAGGGACAGAGAGAAGAGAAGGGGAGGGACAGAGAGGGAAGGGGAGGGACAGAGAGAGAAGGGAAGAGGAGGGACAGAGAGGGAAGGGAAGGGGACGGACAGAGAGAAAAGGGAAGGGGACGGACAGAGAGAAAAGGGAAGGGGAGGGACAGAGAGAGAAGGGAAGGGGAGGGACAGAGAGGGAAGGGAAGGGGATGAACAGAGAGAAAAGGGAAGGGGAGGGACAGAGAGAGAAGGGAAAGGGAGGGTCAGAGAGAGAAGGGAAGGGAAGGGTCAGAGAGAGAAGGGAAGGGGAGGGACAGAGAGAAAAGGGAAGGGGACGGACAGAGAGAGAAGGGACAGAGAGGGAAGGGAAGGGGAGGGACAGAGAGGGAAGGGAAGGGGAGGGACAGAGAGGGAAGGGAAGGGGATGGACACATTTACCCATGGATCTGTCATTTCTACACAAGGCCCCCAAATCACTGAAACAGAAAAAAATAATGTACCTATTGTTCTTCAAATTGAAGGTTAATTGCATTTCTGTTCATGGTACTTTTTTATCATAGGGCATTTTAGGACAGGCCACAGAAATTAATACTTAAATGTTCAAAGGTTTATCACCATCATTATTATACTGTGACATGCACTATACTCTTGCCACTAATTTGACTCTTTACCACTGTCATGGGGTGGTTAAAGAAATAAGATTTCACCATAGAAGGTGGCATATCCATGGGTTCTGCTACACCCATTTCCAGTGTGTGATTCATATTGCAAAGTGTCTGCCACAAAGATTCTGCACCAGCCAGCGGGGGAAGGGGGGGGGGGAGACACTCCCCAGAAGACAACATTGTCAAAGTAGGTTGTTGAGAGTTCCTAGTTAAATGCCAATCTGTTTCCGGGGGGGGGGTGGGTGGGGGGGGAAGAGCTTCACATTGAAATTTTAATAATTTTAATACAAATTAAATTGGCCCTAACAGAAATCAGGGTCTATGTACATAGTATTTTTTCTGACACCATATGTGTATGGCCTTTTTGACAGTAACCAATTCTCCAATTCTCTGACATCAACTGAGTGTTCAATAGTTCAATTCAATTCTGACAACCAGAATTAGCACAGCCCCACAGGTTAAGGGCTCAGTCCCACAAGACTGCCCCACTTCCAATGCCAGCTGCAAATGGAGCACCCAGGTTACCAGCCCTTCCATGCTGCTGACTACATATTCAGGGGTCCCCATGATGCCCCCTCAGGCTCAATAATTGTCTACAGTTACTCACAGAACTCAGGAAAGTGCTTTACTTACTATTACAGTCTACTGTAGAGGACAATGGCCAGAAGAAGACGCTCACAGGAGCTTCTGTCCCACGTCAGGATGTATCAGCACCTGTATGTATTTTCCAACTCAGAAGCCCTCTAAAGCCTAGAGTTTAGGGGATTTTAGGGTGGTTTCTTTATGTAGCCATGATTGAGAAAATCATTGGCTATTCATAACAAAACTCAATCTCTAGCCCTTTTCCCCTCCCTGGAAGTTGAGGCTTAGGGCTGAAAATTCCAAACTTGTAATAATGGCTTGATGTTTTCTTGGAATCATCCCCCATCCTAGGAGTTATCTAGGACCTCCTAACATCTCTTCCCCATGAGTCATCTCATTAACAGTCAAAAGATACTTTTACCGCTCAGGAAATTCTAAGGGTTATAAGAGTGCTGAGCCAGGTACCTAGGAGATTGAACAATGACTTTTTATTATACCACAGCAGGTGTAGGAGTGTCATGACATGGGCAGGACACTCTAGAGCAGGGGTACCATCCATAGCACAAGGAACGTGGCACCTGTGAGCAAGTACCAAAAAGGCAGAAGGGGACACCTGATCAATGACTGCAAAAGGACTTCCTGCCAAATACTGCCTGGGATGGAAGGACTGGGCTTCCAATGCCCTTCTGGACCATCATTAGCCATGTGTAGAATATATCAACACTGAGCCTGGCAGAACTAGAATTCCATGCATATGAAATACCCCAGATCCTTCAGGAAATAAAATATTCTAACACTGTGTGCATTTTCTTAAAAGCAAGAAGCTTATTTTGGCTATTTCCACTTTAAAGAACAGATAAGAAATATAATATAAGCACTTACTAAAAACTATGCCAGAAGTCAGTGAACATGATGACAGTCAGAGGTGTGAGGGCTGCAGGTGTGCAGATGACAGGGCGAGAGAGAAAATGAGTTATCTGGAACTACAGGACTGTAAAGAACTGGGCATTTTCTAATTGACTTCATTTTCCTGGGAGCCAGAAGACTCTGTAACTATTTAGGTGAGTGATATGGACAATTATCTTGAATTGAATAATTAGGTGCTTTCAGTTTAAATGAAATACAGCCATGAAGGCACTCCAGGAGATTTGGGAAAATTATTATTATTACTCTTTTTGCCTGTCATCAAAACTCTAAATAATAAATGATAATGTCTAAATGGAAAAAAAAACAAAAAAGTTTTTAAAAGCTAATACAAAGGAACTCCATTGTACATGGAGTAGGCATTAGCTATTGTTCAGTGGAAAGGAAATACTCCTCAGTTTTAGGCACACATTTTTCCAGGTTTGTAGCAAGAGTCCTCATGCTTCTTCCCTTACTTAGGCCACAGTGGGTTTCATGAGTGTGGGCCGGGGTACCTGATTCGAGGCATTCCCAGCAGCATCCATTTCCCAACATGTCTCTCCCAACCCACACTCAAAATTCACTTACTACCCTTTACGGTCATCTCCAGGGGTATACTTAAAACAGAAATACCTCAGGAAATGAGCGCTACGTCACTTTTCAGGCCCTTCAGATTGAGTACTGCCGAAAAATTGATTTGCTCTCTTTAAGAGAAAGAAAAGGGCCTCTCGGAACCCTTAATTCTGGCTTGAAAAACTAATTTGGTAAAATAGACATAAGTCCTACTTTCTCCACTCTGTTTCTTCCCACTTTCAGGCTGAACCTACCATACGTTCTTCATTGCCAGACTCAGCATACATGCTGTTTCAATTCTGAACCTCCCTTCTTCCCTTGGTTCTGCCCTTCAGCCTGGTGAACTTACTCTGTTCCATGAGCATCTGCTATTGGTTTGACATTTCTATGCAATTATGTCATTAGCTCAAGTTTGCTTTCCTTCTTTGCACTCATAGCAATGAGGCAATGCTGGTCACATGGGACCACATCAGAATCCACACAAAGTGATCCAGGCTGGATTAAAAGACGAAAGAGGCTTGGAGGATCTGAGGTGTCCATACTTTAGCACCACACAGACCTGTTGACACATTCTATAATGTGGCACTTTGCCTTAACATAGAAATAATGTCAGTAATATCAAAGTTTTGATATTTGATTTTATGGGAAATTGAGCTGACAAGGACTAGGCCATTGTATTTGTCAATTCCAAGGGTTTTGTTGATGTGAGTTGTGCTCTCTGGAGTTGTAGGCACACAGTCTATGCACTTCACGTAGCCATCCTGATCAAGGGAATAAGATCTTCATTTGATACTTAAATGTTATTAATTTTTATTTTAATAAAAAATTTTCTTGAATCAAAAGACATAAGAAAAACTCACTCTTATATTCCATATAACCAACAGGACTTAGAAGCTCTGTCACTAATACTTTCTGAGATTGAACATATTGCAGATTCAATATAATTTGCTGATGAAAAGGATCTTCAACCTTTTGAATATTATTTAATTCTAACCCTACCACTCAGTTTATTCCAGAGAGATGAAGTGGCTTGCCTAATGTCATAATATTTATTGGTGACTACGTCAGAATAAGAATCCAAGTTGCCAGCATTCAAAATCATTGCTACTTTATTCCAAAGTCTTTGAGGTCAGCTGATCACTCTTTATTTTGTTCTTCCAGGATAAAGTAGAGTCATCAAGGAAAATTTGCTCAATAAATAAGAATAATATGAGACAATGTACTAAAGTACTTGCAAATAATTAAGTCATATGCAGGTAAAAGGTAAAATTGCTATAGGGGGTATTATAGTTATGATTAGACTCTAGTAGAAGTCCACCCCTTGCTAGATGTGCAATCATAAGCAAGTTACTTAAATTCTATGCCTCAGTGTCCTCCCTTGTAAAAGGAAACAGAATTACAGAAATTTAGAACAGAACAGAAGCACTTAGACAGAAGCTGGCATGAAGGAAGGACGCAGTCAGACTTTCTAAACACTAAAAAGGTCTAGGAAAAGCCTAAGAGTTAAGTGTCTACCTACGTAAAGAAGAGTATGGTAATATCACACTGGCCAAGCTTGTAGGTAATTTTATTTACTGAAATGGATCCAAATCTCACTTTAATTTGAACCATGATTTCTTGATATTTATATATACATAGCTTAGTTCTAAAAGCAACAAAATTAAATTTACAAGCCCATGCTGGTATCATTCCATTATTTTATAACCAAAGGTCAATTGAGATGAGGCCCTTACCTCTAAAAAACATTGATTTTGTTTAAAACTTTTTCTATGAGTATTCTCGGAGTTGCAGAAAGCAATAACTTTTACATTTCCTATGATTCTTATGAATGAATAAGTGAATAAAAAGCATTCTGAGTCCTCTATAAATGGCCATACTCTGATAAAAATCCTTCGATGGGATTCTAAAAACCATTGCTTGGAATTATATGGCACATTCCTCCCTAACATGTGGCATCTTAAACTGAGCCAAGCATCTCTCACACCTAAATAAATTCAGCAAGTCTTTTTATAGAACTCGAATTTACAAGGAATTGTGCTAGGTGTCATGTAGCTACCACGATGTGCAATTTCTACTCCAGAAAAGTGTGGAGTGATAGAAAGTATTGAGGGTAAACATTTATCAAATCCAAAGCAGAAAGGGCTATGGCCTGCAAGAGATTATCAACTTCATGAAACAAAGTGTGACTGATTCTTACTTAGAAGGCCAAAAAGTATTTCATGGTGATGGGGCACAGGTCCACCTTGTAGTGTGAGAAGGGCTTTGGCAGGTGGAAAAGGGAAGAAGACATTGTCATCTGAAGGAGCCATGTGGCAAAGTCCTGGAAAGCAAAAGAGATGGGAAAGTTGAGTAATTCCTCCTGCCAGGTTATTTTTAGAGCACACAAGTGGAATCAGAACTTGTAGAGATAACCAAGACTCAGTTATTGAACACTCTAAGAACTCCGTCCTGTTCTTCAGGTCCTGGAAAGCTGCTACAAATATTGAGAGCAACAGACTGGCACATGTAGTCACATGCATTTATGGTTCTGAGGATAGAATCTGCAACACAGCTCTTGTGTTGAGGTATTTAACTTCTCTAAGAATAATTTCTTCATCTGAAGAATGAGAATCTTAATGGCACCTAATCATGGGTTCTTATGAGATGTCATTAATATGAAACACATAAAAGAAATTAGCATGGCAGTTCCTATATAGTAAATATTCAATAAAAATGACAATGATGGCTTTGATGACAGAGGAGTAAGTGGGAGAAGAAGAGGGAAGGAGGGGGAGGTAGAGGAGGCAAAAACAGAGAAAAGCTGGTTGAGGATGGGGACAGTATTTGAAGTCATTTTTACGCCCTGTACCTAGCATAAAGCCTAGCATGTTGTAGGCACTCAAACTGTTTATCGAATTAGATGAAAGAACAAACTCATCCCAGAGAATCCTTTTTATTTCTTATTTTCCCCAGTCCTAGAGGATGAGTGGCAGGATGCAGCCTGAAGAAGCAAATGTAGACGGGGTAATTTGAGGTGCTTATTAGAAAAACACTACGATGACAATAATTACTAATTATGCCAACCAAATTCATTATCTTCATATCACAATTGGGAAAAAATGTCAAGGTCAGTGAAAACCAGGGCTGCAATGGAAAACCTGGCACGCTTGACAAGTAATTGGGTGTTCTTACTGGGTTCCCTCTCATTAGATTTGATGTAATTGTTTTTAAAACATCAAGACATAATGACAAGTCTGTATTTCAATATAACCCTGATGCAATAATCAAAAGGGCATTTAAAATTCACTGTACAATTACAGTCCCATTAAATCTAAGTTAACTGCCCATTTGAGTCATTCAGTCTAATCTGTTAACTTGCAACATGCACACAGCGCGTTTCCGTCATAACTGAATCATAACCAGACTTTGCTCGTGGCTCTGGGAAAAATTCTGCAATAACATTTTAACAAGAGCTGGGTGATATGTACATGCAATAACAGATTCCCTGTGGATTCACTGGAAGTCCAGTGTTTATATTATCACAATAGCAATGTAAAAAAAGGCAAGACCACCTGAGTCATGCAAGCAATGGGCAGCCTGGTAGGTGCTGCTGGCTCTTCTGATTTAGCTGTAACATGAGGGAATCTGAAAACATTGCTTGTCTTTGCATTCAAATACTTGACATCAAGGGCTCCTCCATTTTGCTGTGGACATCTTCTACAGGATCAGCCAAGATGACCTACCCACCACATTCCTCCACCCACCACAACGGAAAACTTCAGAAGAGTCTGAAATGAGGCTGGCCTCACAGCCTTCGAACATTCATCCCTCCTGCACCCGGCGGTCCACTAGTGTTATTATGTGTAAGGAGTCTGAAGAGGAAATAGCTTTGAAAAGACAGACATTAAGAGCTCCTGGGGCAGGCAAGAGAAGGAGCAGATCCTGCTGGGAGGCAGCTGGCTCCTCCAGCTGCAAGGGGAAGTGGTGTGATGGATGGCTTCTACTGAGGACAATGAATGGCCATAGAGGACAGGCCTTTGTTTCTGGGTTTCTGCATCCTCTCTCTGACCTGCCCCACTGACCTGTGTGCTGTGTGCACATGGCAGGGACTCTCCGGCCCTCTGCAAGTTTAGAACCAACACAATCGCTCATGCAAAGGGCCACTGCTTGTGGCCCCTCCTCCTCCCATTTCCACACAATCTGTCCAGATGGTGACAGGGTTGAAGGTGGAATCCCGGACTATGGAGGACGAGGCTTGCAATCAGCAAGCTCATTCCAGGGTCAGCACAAAGCAGCTGCACACAAAGATAAGAGCTGGGTATGGGGATGTGCACTTGTCTTTCTCAGGAGGAAAGAGTGAGCCGTCATACCCAGGGGGTGACTTAAGGCATAATTAGTCTGCATTCCCAGCCATGTTTTCCAATTGAAAAGAGGGAAAAAAGGGCAGATCTGACAAGCTGGCGAGATTCAGCACGTTCCTCCTATGGTTGCAGATGTCTGGTCAGTTTCATGGCAAGGAGGGCAGGCTGGAGCCTGCAGCCTTGCTGCCCTCTCGCCCACTCTAGCCTCAGGATCTTCACTCAGGACACAGGTTAATACCCTCCAAGACCATGAGAGCCTCACTAAAACTAGTGACCTTAAAAACACCGTGCAAACATGAGGGTGACTCATCCAGTGACTTAAAATGCACAATACTTCATTATATCTTGTGATCATTTGTGAACACTGAAGTCTGGTAATAATAATAGCTATTAATACAATTAAATACCCATCTACTTGTAGCAGGTGACACAGGAAGCCCTGGAGGCAAGCATTAGAAGTCTTGTGACCCTGCCTGAGAGTGTTATTAGTAATCTCATTTTACAGATCAAGAGATGCAGGCCCACATGTGTTAAGTAACCTGGTCCAGGTCACACAGCTCATAAATAGGTGAGTATGTTTGAACCCAGTTTGTCTGCCTAAAAGCCTGTGCTCCTCCCACCATGCTACACTGTCTCTGTGTCAGGCCTAGAGCTCTCGAGGTTGTCCTGAAGCCCAAGTTCAGGTCTTTGTGAATGGACCACAAAGATTTTCTGCCTGGAGCACCTGAACACCTCATGTTCCTAATGACATGGATGCCATCCATGTATTCCCCCAGCTCCATGCCCTCATCTCAGCGACTCTGGATCACTCCTCAGGGATGTCCCCTCTCTAACTGAAGTTACCATATTCAAAAGCGCATGTCTCTACCCCCTCAACCAGCATATCCAACGATCTTACCTCACCCAGTCACTCAGGTGGGAATTTGACATCATTTTTGCTTTTTTCTCTCCATCACCTGCACACCCGAAGCCCACTGCCACCCCAAGTTCAGGTCTTCTTTATTATATTCTGTATCATTACCATCATATCCAATCCCATTTATCCCAGACATAGGTCCAAGGCTGAGACCTGTCATGACCTTGCTCAGAAAATGTTCACAGCCATCATCTCCACAATGAACCCTCAGTTCTTCAATAAGCATTCAAGACCCTCCTTGATCCAGCATCAACCTACTCCTCACATAACACTAATCTTTCCTATCACAAAGTGCCTTAAAGGGTGAACCAGGCTCTGGCATCGCTGCATAGCTTTCCACGGGGAGTATTTCGAAGGTGATCATAGTTATGATATTCAGCAATGAGGCATGTAGCACTTTTTCTAGGATGAGTTCATAAACTTAATTGTCTGGCCTTATATGTTATTCTAACACCAGAACCTGCTAGTCAGAATTGGACTGGGCACAGGATTTCCTAGGGCAAGGACTAGATGCCAGGCAGATATTCCTCAGCTGACAGGGGCCTAGCAGCCATCACCACAGACACCGGGGCTTCATGTGGCCTGCAGCAGACAGAGGGGACTTGCCAAAGCATTAACACCAGAGGCAGGACCCACATTCCACATCAGCTAAAAGCAAAATATGTTCATTCCCAGGTCCTGGGAAATTTGAACACCAGGCAAGATCCAAGCCAGGCAGAGGAGGCACAAGACAGAAACAGACAGGAAGTGGCTTTTCAGGTGGGACTGGAAGCACAGAGACCCAGGGGAGAGCCCATCTTCAAACAGGGTGAACACGGCCCAGCAGCAGCCACGAGACCCCTGCAGGGGTGTTAGGGAGCTGCCTTGGGTCGTTTGAAATTTTCATTAACCGAGCTATCTGGTGTTCATAGTTTTGTTTTTATTAATTTTAATTAGGTGAAAGTTGCCATAATAAATTACAGGTGTACTCAACTTTCCTCCCCCCCATCAGAGGTGGCGGGTTTGCGAGTGAGGACATATAAGCCGACAGAGCACTGGCGCATTCCCTCCACGATTTACCATCCTTTCTGCTTCTACTGTGATGGAAAACTTGAAAACTTTGCAACATCCCCAAACAAAATAGAACTGAAATGCAAGTCTTACAATTCGTGTAGCTGATTTCATGCACTATTATGTTTCATGTTTGTTTAGGTTCTTGGAAATTACATGTGTTGTTTTGCCCTGGTGTTGGGATGTTAAATTTAGATATTGGCAGTGATTGGTGGCAGAGGAGGAAAGTTACAAACTCAGGGAAGACAACTGGGTCGTGTGTACCTCTCCCATCCCCCACACAGGACGTAGCTGATAGAACAATTATTCTCATTTCAGAATTTTGGTTCAGTTACTCTGAACAGATTCTTTTGTCATTGCCATAAACCTCAGAGTCACAGAGCCCCGCAGGCATTGTTATACACAAATTCCTGGGCTTGGGTATCAGAACTGTTTTGTTTGATAGTCTAGTGTCCAGCATTGGCAAAACTAGTAAGCTGACAGAGACAAAACCTCCTCTAACAGAATTGATGCCTTAGAAAGACTTAATTCTCCATGTGATACAAGTACTTCACTTATGCCTCAAAGGAGGAGACAGCTTGCAAGAGCTTCCCCCTCACCCCCACCAGAACTGATTTAAAATAGAGCATTTCCTAAGATAGGTCAGCCTGGAGTAATTTTCCGGTTGACTTGCTCTATAACCAGGAGACAAGTTCCCACATCACAATTCAGGGCAGATGAAACCCTCTTGTAATTTCTCTTGGGTTTTTGCATCTGTTCATACACTGTGTGGAAAATCATCAGTGCTTGGCTCCGTTTTGAGCAAGGTGGTGGGAATCCATCCAGAGATCACCCTAGCACATTGTGGGTACATAGGAAATACTTGTGGGTGACCACTGTGTAAACGGGATCTTTCTGATCCCTTTGCCCTCAAATCCCCAGTGGATGCTGCTGAAATCTCAGTCACTCCCATAGCTCCAGGATCCCCTGTGTATAGATTTTTCCAACCAAAATGGTATAAAGATAAAATTAGGGTTTGGTTCCTTTTTAAAGAAATTTTGGAAGCCTTTTATGTTACACCTTCAACATACAATGTCTGACAATTAAGTTTACCCTTCAAAGCAATTTTAGAACTCTCTTTCTGGAGTGGCTATCAGGGCTGTCATTGTATTACCCTTGATGTCCTGAATATCATCAAAATGTCTTCCTTTCTATATTTCCTTTATCTTCAGGTAAAGAAAAAAGTCTTTGGGGGCAACATCAAGTGAGTGGAGAGGGTGTTCCAATACATATTTGTGTACTATCTTAAAAATTCTCATACAGACAGTGCTGTGTGAGCTGGTGTATTGTGATGCTGGTGATGCAAGAGCCACGAGTTGGTGAAAAAAGTTCAGGTCATTTTAATTGTTTTCATCTAACTTTTTCATGCAGCCTTTTCAGTGCTTCCAAATAGTAAACTTGGTTAACTGTTTCTCTAGTTTGTACAAATTCATACTGAAAAACCCTCTGATATCAGAAAGGATTAGCAACATCGTTCAACTCTTGATTTAGACTAATGGAATTTTTTTGGTCAGGGAGAATTGGCTGACTTCTATTGTGCACTTTGATGCTTTGTTTCAGAATTGTGTGGGTCCACCCATGTTTCATCACCAGTGATAAAACAGCCCAAAACATCGTCTTCTCTCTCCAAAAGGTCTTGGCAAACTTCAGCTCTCCTTTGCTTTTGTTCATTGGTGAGCTCCTTTGGGCCCATTTTTTCACGCACCTTTCTCGTGCCAAGATTTTAAGTTATGATACTCCTGTTTCTCTATTGATGTTCACTTGGTCTGCTATGCTTCTCAGAGTCAACCAATGATTTTGACACACAATTTGAGGAATTTCTGCAATGTTTTTTGTCAGTTCTGCTTGTTACTGGCCACCTTGATCCCTCTTCATCAGTGATGCTTTCTCTTGTCTCAGAAAAATGTTTCATCTAGTTGGACACTGCCATTTTCTTCATGGCATTATCCCCATAAACTTGGATAAACATGTCCCTGATTTCACTTCCACTCTTGCCAAGTTTAACAAGAATTTTAATGTTTGTTCATTGCTCTAATTTAAGCTCTGATATTCTTGCAACTGCACACAAACACACACACAAAATAATGACTGCCAATCAGCAAGACACTGCCACCTGTCGACATGAACACAGCCATGAGACACTGAGTGTGCAAATTTAGTGAGCTGTCTGTACAGTGTTGTCAATATAAGCCACAGTGGTAAACTTGCAATCTTAATTGTGAGACCTCATATTTAACAGGCTGTGTGGCTTCTCTAATATTTAAACAGGCTTCTTCTATTTGGAGAAGGTGCTTCATTATAAGCCCTACTGCCCAAGGTGGAACCAAGACACATATCTTTGCCAGCCTTGGACTTCAAAAATCAGATGTACTGACAGGAGATGCCAATGTAAAGAGAGGTCAAGAGGACAGAATTGGTGAATGCCTTTCCAGCCAGAGGTGATGGAGGAGCTATCCTGATAGGTGACAACAGTGGCCTAGGCCCTTGTCTGGGATCTGAGGTATCTGTGCCCACTGGGGTATTTACTGCCCAGTCCTGTGGGGTGGTTTGGGTTCATCCCTGCTCCTGATCGCATGGCTCCAAGCCTAATACTGGCACTTCCATAGATTGTGAACCCTTGAATTATTACGTTTCATGGGTATATTTTCTTCTTAAACCAGTGAAAGAAGGGTTTGATGTTGCCAGCTTAGAATGCCATAGTAGATATGGAGATGGAGATATAAACACAAATAATAAATAAAGCTTCCAGGATTCCCCAGGCTGGAAGCACATCATGTTCTAGCAGGTCGCTGTAGAACAACGTGACTAGAGACATGAAGGGAGCACAAGTAGATATGGAGCTTAGCAAGGCAGAGGGGAGGGAGAGCCTATGTGGAGGCATGCACACCCCGCTGCACCTTGGCAGTGGACATAGACCACAGTCCTGACAGATCCTTAGGCCATGACTCTGTGGAGGATTCATTCCCACCTAGACCTGGAAGTCTGAGATGTCAATTCTATCCTCTGGTAGGGCTGGAAATTGTGCATGAACCCAGCCAACAGGTGCATAGGTATGGCCTCAATTGCTGGGCTCCCTCTGTCATTACTAGTCAGATCTAGAGCTGGACTTCATGTTGAGACAGCCTTGGCCATGGGAACAGATGCAGCTTCAGGGAACTCTGTGTACTTGGGGGTGGGGGGACATGCAGAGAAAGTGGAATTCTTTATCAGCACAGCCGGTTTATAACTTCAGAAGAAATGAGCCCTAGTTTAAACTATTTAGTGGGAAGATGCCTAGTTATATGGAGGTGGTACCAGCACCTGAAGACAGCACACTTTGAACATCTTCCTCTTGAAGAAGGATATGCATACCAGGATATGCTTCTTCAAAACATGCCTCTTTGGCATGTGGACTATTCTGAGCTAAAGGCCATTGAAAACCAAAAAACATGAGAAAGCTCTAAGAACAAAGTACAAGTTTTTCTTTTGTAAAGGACAGTTGCTTTTGCAAAAGGTGTCCTTCTCTCCCATACCAGGAAAAGAGGACTCTTAACACCTCTTATCAGAGGTGGGCTTGTCTTAAACCTGCAGAACCAATCTTGCTAAACAACCCTTGTTTACCATACTTTCCCTCTTCACCTTCCTAAAACTTACCTCCCCATAACTTACCTCCCCTACCCAGAAGTCCCAAACCCCTTTTCCTTTGTTTTAGCCTAAGGTGATATACGAACCTAAATTCTAACCACCCCTTTGGTTACTCATCTTTGGTGCTCCCATGTGTAAACACAGTGCACACGCTAATAAACTTACTTACCTTCCTCTAGTTAACCAGTCTCATTCATAAGGCCCAGCTGTAGAAACTGAAATGGGTAGAGGAAGAGATTTCTTTTCATAGTCTCAGGTCTATCAATGTTGCCATTATGTTGTTCATTCTGCTTGCTTTAACATCTTTTTACAATTATCTTCACAACCTTAGAGCACCATGGGCCGTGTGGGAAGCACAGCAAGAGGCTAGGAGATACCTGAACGGTAGTGTCTGGGGATGAAGGCCAAATTGGAAGCAGAGCGGGAAACACCTCCTGTGCTCAGTGTGCAGGGGCTGAAATCTCCCATGCAGCAGGAGGAAACGCATAGGTGTGGTGTGGTCCGCAGAGCCACGTGTGCTCACAGCAAACACCCAGTCGCTTGTGCAGCCCCTAAACACCACCTCGTTCCTTTCCCACCGGGATCTTCCTCCACCCACTCGCATCACGGTGGTTCTTTTGGCCTAAGGAGAGTTGTCAGTACAGACCAGCATAGCAGTGTCTGACTCCTGAATTTCTCTGCCACACAAAAGCCTGGTTATTTTTTGCTCTGCCCATGGAACTGGATCTCCCGAGAACTGGTTTTGCCCAAATCACAACCAAACTGCTTTGGGCCTTGTGCTGGGAATGGTGTCCAAATTGTGATTGGGTCCCTAGAGCAGTGATTTTCAACTGGTGTGCCACGAGATGGTTTCAGGTATGCTGCAAATTTTTAAATAGAATTTATATTTTTTCCTTGACTGAAATACCATTAAATATATAATCACTCTTTTCTATAAAAGTGATTTCTTTTAATTTTATTTCAGCTTAATGTGACAGTACGACTCCATTACAGTATTTGCGTTTGTTAGGTGGAGTCCCTCTGGTAGTTGTGTCCTACCCACCACAAGGTGTGCTGCCATGTACCCTACATCATGCCCATTACGTGGGAGCACACCAACCCCCTCCCCTCCTCCCTGTCAATAAATTATTTTTGAAAGAAGTTCAAAGAACAGTAAGTATATTCTTTTTTTTACCTTTTTTTTTTTTTTTTTTTTTTTGAGCAACATAATTTAAATGTGCTGTGGAAGTTTCAAGTGTGCAGTGAGATAAGAAAGGTTGAAAAACACTGCCCTAGAGTGCTGACCTAGTTTGTTAGGGCTGCTTCAAAAATACCCTAAACTGCATGGCTTAAACAACAGCCATTTATTACTCCCTGTCCTAGAGGCTGGGAAGTGCAAGATGAAGGTGTTGATAAACTCAGTGTCTGGTGAGGGCCACTGCCTGCTTTCTAGATGGTGATCTCACTGTGCCTTCACATGGCTGAGCAGGTGAGGGAGTGCCCTCAGGCCTCTTTTATAAAGGCACTAATCCCATTCATGAAGGCTTCACCCCCATAACCTAACCACCTCGCAACAGCCCAACCTTCTATCTAATACTATCATGTGGGGGATTAGATTTCAACACATGGGCTTTAGGGGGAACACAAACATTCAGTCCACAATTAGAGCCCCTTCCTAAACTATAATAGGGTTTTCCAAAGTATACCCTCCAGGGCTAGCAATATCAGATTCTGCTGGACTATGGATGGATTCTCAGGAGAAAATAACACCACATCAGGGTGAGAATGTTGTCCCCTTTCCTTTCTCTTGCATCAAAGAATTGGTCTTAACTTAGTTTTGGTGTATCTTTAACACGTCCTATTTACAGTTGTCAGTCTCCCTTTATAACAAAACAACCAGTCTCAAGCTCAGGACTTTGCTGGCAACAATGATTAGCTAAAAGGTAAACATATTATTTTGTGTTTTTACAACGGATACAAAGTGCATCTACCTTTATTATTACCTGTTTACATTTGTGGTAGTAATATTGGTATTAATTTCCTTTTAATTTTTAATAGTTTTTAAATAAATGAATGTAAGTTGTAGACAAACTTAGTAAAACGTTTAAAAATTTTAAGGACATAGAATATGGCAGAAATTGTGAAGGCCCCTCAACCCCCCCAGTAACTGAAGTTTGCTGAGCACCCTCCTGAGATAGGGGTCTCTGTGCCACTCTTTGGTCTCTCCTCAGGCACAGTTCCTGGGGGGTCCCATCCTGGGGCAGCCAGCCAGAGTCAGGGAACTTTAAGTCATTGGCATTTGATTCTTTTCTGTTTTTTAAATTGTTTTCATCAATGTTTGTCTTTCACCCCATTTCCCCATTATGGGACGAGCTCCTTGAGGGCAAATACGGCTGTCTCTGCTTTCTTTCCAACTTGCTTGCAGCTGCCAGTTGCGGTATGAGGAGCACAGTGGGTGTTCGACACACACGGCTGATCCCCATTCAACTCTCAGGCAACACCAACACCCCCGCTTGTACAGACACTGGAAAACTAGGTCATCTATTTGGCAAAAGCATCATGATTCATCAGGACAGGATCTGTGAATGGTGTATTAATAAATTAACCAAACACACATACACACACGCACACACACAAAACTCAGCCTTTTGGAAAAATTACATATTTCTTGCAAAGATGCCAGAATGTCTGAAAATGGCTAAAAGCTGGGGATTTTCCATAGATTAGTCATGTGGTTTAAATAATTAGAACTGAAGGCCCAGGATGAGATTGCCCCCAGTAACACAGGAGCAGGTTCCAGGCTGAGTTTAGTCATGTGTAAAGAGGAGAAGCTCCTCAAACCGACAGCAAGGAACTAAAAGAAAGAAGAAATCAAGAAACAACCTGCGGGCGGGACAGGAGGGAAGAATGCACATATTCTTTGGGCTGGGCCTGCAGAAAACTTGGGCAATGTGGTGAATATTATTTCCACTTTTACAGAAGGGTCCAGTCTCGATTGCTGGCATTTGGGGTATTTGTTTTAATAACATTCTAACTGAAAGCCTTCTCTCTGGTAATAGAATTGCTTGCCATTTTTATGAAATCAAAAATGAAAAATAAGCTAAAGCAAAAGAATCTAATTTCCTATAATAAGGTTTTGTTTTTAGGCACTTATAAATGCGAAGCCATGGGGCCTTAGACACCAGAAAGCAGATGCTGATCATGGAAATGAAATAAGAAAAATAAAATAAAATCTTAGAAACCCACTCATAAATATTGACCTTCCTCTTTTTCCTCCCTTCAGCTCCCACCTAAAACTTCACACATGTGTGCCCACCCAGAGGAGGAATAACAACACTAGCTTTCAGAGACCGTGTGGGATGGACTGTGAGCTGGCCTGTCCTCGAGATAGAACACATTTGTTCAATAAATTCATCACCTCGGGGTTGAAGTCCATGGAATTTGACACTGCTGCCAAAAACACCCAAACTTAGAAGTAGTCCAGGATACTATGTGGTCCCAAGTACATGAGAGGCTGAGTGTTGGGGGCCCTTTGAATAGGGCCATCAGAATCATACAGTGATCCCTTTTCAACAAGGTCAAACTCATCTTTCATGACTGAATTGTAGTCCTAAGTACAGGCTACAGTCCCTGTTGCAACTTCTCCAAATCTTCTGTTTTATCAATTTGCTTTTTCTTTTTTTTGTTTGTTTCTTTAATTGAGACCGAGTCTCACTCTGTCCTCTGTCACCCTGGGTAGAGTGCTGTGGCATCATTATAGCTTACAGCAACCTCAAATTCCTGGGTTCAAGATATCTTCTTGCCTCAGCCTCCCAAGTAGAGTATCTGGGACGACAGGCATACTATGCACCATGCCTGGCTAGCTTTTTTTCTTTCTTTTTTTTTTTTTTTCAATTTTTAATAGAGATGGGGTTTCACTCTTGCTTAGCTTGGTCTTGAACTTCTGGGCTCAAACAGCATCCATCTCAGCCTCCCAGAGTGCTCAAGTTACAGGAGTGAGCCACGAGCCCAGCCCATTTTAGCTATTTGACCTAAGCCACGTACCCCTGTATCCTTTTTATGTCTTTTTTCCATAACATTGCCAAGGAATGCTTGTGAATCTTCAGCTTCATCAGTTCTCTTCTGTTTTCTTGTTCGTGAAACAGCAAAGGTGTGAGTCCCGCCTCCCAGTGACACACATTTGAACCTGTCATCATGGGCTGGGAGTCAGTACCACCCCTCACTCTGCTTCTCTCAGTTTTGTGTCTAAGACCTCCTGCTGGTATTTCTTTTCTGATTTCCAAACCAGAAAAACAGTAAAAATAAGCAGCACAAATCTCAGAATTTGATAAAAACTTTAGCGCCCAACAACATTCTAATTCACGAGTGGATGTGACTACAGCATATTGCAGGCCATCTGGTTAAACTGTAATACCCTACTCCCACAAATTACATGCACTGCACAATTTCAGGCTAGACTGATAATAGGGATTTTTTTCCTCTCAATTGCCTGGCAAATAGCCTCCCTCCCCCAAATCAGGCCTTTGTCTCTAAATATACTCCCTCAAAGTCATCTCTCCTCCCTATCCCACCTGCCTGGCTGGCCTTGCTCAGGGCAACACCCTCGCAGGCCTTTCCTGTGGGATTAGAGCTAGAGGCTCCTGGACTCTTCCTTGTTAATTTTTATGTGGCCAGATCCATTACTCACTGTCTTTTTGCTTGACTACAGCTAAAGTTTCTCATGCCACCAAATGCTAAAAAACTGTTACTGTATCACAAGATGAAGAAATTTTGCTTGTAGGCAGGCAGGGGACCTGAATTTTCCTTGTGGCTTTCAGCCCTGCCCCGGGAAGCTGCCTCAGAGGACACCCATAGGAAGGACCGCAGGACGCTCTCCACTTCCTCAGTGGCCACTCTCAGATGGGTCTTACATATTGACTTTTTGCACAAACTGTCATTTCAACACAAGCTACACATTTAGCTGTAAGCACTCTGGCACCCACTGCTGTGGAAGGGACCTGCAGAAGTGGCTGGAAGGCGAGGGCATGAGTGTTTGCTCATTATCATGCACAGAGAGCAACTGGCCCACACCCCAGCTGTGGGAAGTAACCATCCTGCTCTGTGTCCTAGACCAAGACAGCCCCCCTGTTTCCCATCTCCTGAACTCGAAAGAGTAGTGCTGTACTCATATTGTCTATAACCCAGGTGCAGACTTCATAGACTTAGAATACTATCCTAATGCAGTCTTCTATCTTTTGGAATTGAAGATTAATTTTTATAAATTGGTCCTCAGGTACAAACCTTTTGATCCTTCCAGCTGCATCTCCCATGACCATGTTGACCGCAGTGATGTCTGCCTTCAGGACCAGTGCCAGCAGCCAGACATGGCCCCAGCAGGCTGTCCCTTCTGGTGCTTACTATGCACTGCATTTAGGTGGTGGCTGGGCAGCACATCTTCCTGTACTAACTCCACGTGACTTTCTTTAAAAACCTTCCATTTCTCTTCATTTTCTAGTGGGGCAGGTATTGACCGTAGTAATTCAGTCCATGAGGCTCTGGTGGCAGACTGCCTTGAGATTGAATCCTCACTTACCACTTACCGGCTGTGTGGCCTCGAGCAAGTTGCTTAACTCTGCTACACCTCAGCTTCTTCAGTAGCTAAGTGCAGACTAAAAATATCACTTCTTCACTTGGTGTCATAAGAAGATAAGGTACAAGAATAACTCAGCCTGGCAAAGATTTGTCCATATTAGTTATTACAAATTAAATTCATGCCTGTGTCTCTGCTAAAATATAAGGTGCCAGGCAGCAAGGATTGGCTGGCACATACTATTGCCTGAGAATCGTGTGCCGAAAAAAAATGAATGGGTGGATTCATGAAGTCCAAACTCTTCTACTGAGCATGAAGGATCTGAAAATGCACGGGCTTTGTTGCCAGGCAGATCTGGGTCCATGTTCTGGTCCCCCCCATGGTATCAGCCCCTTGCCTCTGACGCATGGCATCTGGGCTGCCAGGGAGGTTGAATGGTGAATGTAACACGTTGTGGATGACTAGGAGGATGAAACGGGGTCAGTCTGGTGTGTCAGAGGGGACCTGAGCGGAGTCTCCTCCTTCCTGGGGAGGGTCACCTGAGGTTCTGGGAGCTGGGCACGACTTGCTTTGTGGTCCAGTGAACACAGGCTGCTTTGGAAAGGAAGCAAATGTGTTCTTAGCATAGCGCAGCCAGGGTTATAGTTCTTAGGGAATAGTGTTAAAGCTATGTGAATAGGGCGTCTGTGAAGAAAATCCATCTTTGAGTTGTGAGGTTTGATGCATTTTAAACATTTTAGCCAAGAACAGGCTGCAGCCAGTGTGGAAGTTCTCTTCTAGGCCTTCCCACCCTCCAGAGGGTCAGCACCCACCCGCTTCCCTCCCTCCCACGCTGGCATCCCTAGACAGTGCTTCACTGTCCACACCCCGGGGCCGCTGGAACCGTGGAGGAGAAAAGCCCAGGCCTGGGGCAAACAGCCAAGGCTGAGCACTGCATCCAGATGCCACGGAGCATTTGGAATTTGGTGTTTTCTGGGGGAAGGAAGATAGTCTCAGAAGTGTAGTGGGGAAACCCTGGGAGGATGGGAAAGGGCCATGAAAGCCATGCAGGTGCTATGTGATGTCCCTGGGAGAAGAGTTGCTGCTGGCTACAAGAGGGGCTAGCTGATGGCCTCCAGCTGTTTGCACCTTTAGATTTTTTTGTCTCAGCTCCTGAGCCAAAGCCCATTCTTCCTGTGCAGCCACCAGTCAGTGACAAACAACAGCAGGAGAACACAGATCTGACCGTTTACACACCATGCAGGACCCCTCTGATGGGCACATTTGCCCCAAAGCTTTCTGATAGCTTGGCTGAAATTATTCAGATCCACATTTGAGCCTGAGGATTTCTCTGTACAATCTGCTGCTTCTTCCTCTTCCCCTTATGTTTTCCAGGAATTACAGGCCTCTCACCCACCCCACCTCTTGAGGTCCTAACTCAGTCTGAGCATCTGCTTTCCAGAGGACCCAACTGACCTGTGGAAGAAGAGGAGCTGTTAGGAAAGGACAGAGGATACACTTGGAAGGCCCCTGGGAGGCCTGAAGAACACCTACCCCCGAAAGCAGTTGAGTTATGCTTCTCTCTGTTCTAGGCAAGGTGACTAGGTGCCTAGATTTGGGGATTAGGGTCTAGTGTCCAACTTTAAATACCTCTTATCCCACAATGGTTTGTTTTGAACATATTTTCTGAAAGAAAGATTCAGTGAGATCTTCTTGCATGTTTGTGTTGGTGTCAGGCAGGGGAATAACTGCCCACTTCAAAATCAATGGCAGGTATAGAAATACCATGACTGAGAATTACAAGTTGTCATGGAGATCCTCTTACTAACTGGACTAAGCAATGCCAGTCGGATCAACTCTGGCCATGCCTCATCCCAGGAATGGCTGGAGAAATCACAAGAAGTAAAAAGAGGAACTTACTTCAGGATGTCTACCTGTAAACATAGACTCGTTTTCTATTTCCTGAAAACAGCTGATGCTCAAAAACTTAAATCATCTTTCACTTTATCCATAAATTGGCCTAATCCTATCTTTTCAAGCTAATCTTATAACCTTGTTTGAGTTTGGTTCTCTTGCATATCACAGAGTTCTCATATGTCAGTGACTTAACAAATATAAAAGCTTATTTTTTCATTTTGATAAAAGATGTCCAGAATTGGTAAGATAGCTTTACAATTAGCAGGGACCCAGGCACTATGTACCTTTTGGTTCTATAATTTTTATCTTGTAGTTACCATTTTCAAGATTACCTCTTTTTTATTTCTATTTTTTTATTTTTTTGAGACAGAGTCTCACTTTGTTGCCCTCAGTGGAGTGCTGTGCCATCATAGCTCATAGCAACGTCAAGTGATTCTCTTGCCTCAGCCTCCCAAGCTCTTAATCATAAAATGATCACTATAGCTCCAGCCATCACATCAGTGGTCTAGGCAGCAGAAAAGAGGAAAAGACAAGAAAAAAGTGATTTTTTACAAGGATATTAAGCCCTTTCCAAGATCTATCCTGGGAGTCCCAGTTCCACCCAAGAGTTACACTTATATCTCATAGGCCATTTTTGCTGCAGAATATGCTGAGAAATGTAGTTTTATAAGTAGACATGTTACTATACCAAATAAAGTAGGGGTTTACCTACCAAGGAAAAAGGAGATAATAGTAATAGGTGTAGACAACTAGTAGTCTTTGAACATCCTGTCTTTAAGCTGACAGAGTCGTCAGGGTTCCCCAGTGAAATACGTGAGGAACACATATATGGGAGATATGTACACATATATGGGGGAATTTATTAAGGGAATTGGCTCAGGTTATGATGAAGGCCAAGAAGTCCCATGACATACCTTCTGCAAACTGGAACCAGTCTGAAGGCCTGAGAACCAGAGAGCCAATTATGTAATTCCCAGAGTCCAAAGGCCTAGAGACTTAGACCTCTAATATCTGCAGGCAGGACAAGATGGCTGTGCCCATGCCAGAGAGTGAATTTGCCTTTCCTCTGCCTTTTTGTTCTATTCAGGCCATCAATATATTGAATGACGATTGCCCACATTAGTGAGAACAGATCTTCTTTACTCAGTCTACTGATTCAAAGGCAATCTCTTCCAGAAACATCCTCACAGACATACCAAGAAATAAAGTTCTACCAGCTATCTGGGTATCCCTTAAACAAGTCAAGATGACACATAAGATTAACCACTATTGTTGGTTTTCTCAGAATTCCTTGCTAGTTATCTCAGGTTTAGGACTTTGTTGACCCTGTGCCTCCTGGACCATCCTCTCTAACTGTCTGAGTCTAATCCTCCATCCAGGGATTCAGACACACCTCACTTTCTCCATGTAGCCCTTCCTGAAAAACCCCAGACCAGAATCACCTCTCCTTCTCTGAGGCCCAAAGGGAGTTATTCAGTTGGTTAGTATTTAGTTTTTTCATCTATCAGCCCTGCATCATCAATGAGAATATGAACATCTAAAAAACAGAAATAAGGATTGTCCTTATCTCTCAAATCAACAGCACAGTGGTAGGCACAATTAGCTGAGGCATGAACGGTGCACTAGATAAATTTAATTATAAACTATTAAATATTTCTCACTCATTTCTTCTAAGTAGAGTTTGGATTATTTTTCCCTTACATTGTACGCAAATGACACTTTCTTTGTCATTATGGAATCTCATGAAGTCTTCCTCTTGCTAATTTCCATTCAGCTGGCATTTCATCTCACCTGGGGACATGGTGAAATATGTAGCCTAGAGCTTAGACAGCAGACATGCCTTCCATCCAAGCAGATGCCCTGATCAGACACAGATTTCTAACCTACCTTCCCGCAAAGGATGGGGGGTAGGTTCTCTGCCTACTCTGTATTTCTCTAACAGAACCCTGAGTTGAGATAGACGGATACTGAGAATGAGGACTAGGAGGTGGTGATGTTCACATCCAAGTAACTCATTTCCCACCCCACCTTGTAGTCATCGGTAGCCATGGGACACAGTTCTAGCTCACTGAGCTGTCTAGGTAGTCATGTGACACAGTCTTAGCCACTGAAATGTCTAGGTGGCCATATGACATGGTACTAGCCAATGAGATGTTTAGGTGGCCATTCACATAGTCCTAACCAATGAGCTGTCTAGAGACTCATGTGACACAGTCCCAGCCAATGATCTGGACTCAGCTTTCACTTTTTGCCTTTCCCTTTCTCCTCTACTGGAACACATACAAACGCAGTGCTGGAGCCACCATCTTGGAACCATGAAAACAAGCCTGAGGACAGAAAGCAAGTGGTAAAAATGGCTAAACAGAAAGACAAGCTCGGTCCCTGATGGCACAGTGGAGCCACAGCCCAGGACTTGGCAGCCTTCTATGGGTACTTCATGTAGGAAAAATTAAACCCCTCACAAAGTTTTGCAACCTTTGGTTGGGTTCCTGTAACACTCACGAGAAAGGAATCATACTTGACACCCCACCGGGAAAGCTGTCCCAGGAGTCAAATGTTCTGCTTAAGCAGGAAGCCCTTTGGACTCTAGCAGCATTTTTATTAAGGCTTCCTGGAGCTCTGCTGCTTTCTGTGGAATTGGTGGCAATATGGGGCGCTGTGTTGCTGTTACTAGACCTTCCTCAGATTCTGTAATTTCTATTCCCTTCAATTTGGCATAATGAACAGAAAGTTTTCATCATTAGTGGTGACCAAAATGTCAACAACTTATGGATTTTCATAAAATCTACAACTGAACAGAAGGAAGACAGTGAACTACAGCATCTTTGGGAATATAATGAACGGGAAGCTGCTGACAGGGGTGCTATCCAACTACTTCCTGTTTATCAAGATTCACATTTTAACCTCAGTGTGACATACTGTTAAAAATGGTTCTCTGCCATTGCCTAATGCTTAATCCAATTCTGATATGTTGAAAATAGAGCATCAATCTCGTGAGCTTACTAAACTCTGAGAAATACTTTTTCTTCACTTTTTCTTAATTACTGTAAGTAGGTGCTAGGAAGACAGAGCTGGTCTTTCAACCCAGAAAAATTCATCTCTCCCTTTAATCAGTTTCCTGACCATACTTGGCACAACAAGGTGACAAGAGGTGGTACCTGTGTGCCTGGGAATGAGAGGCTGTAAAGATGCAGGACGTTAGTGTTAAAAACCAGGAAAATCCAGGCATGAGTTGATCACACTACACTCCAAGTCTTTGGAACAAAAGGCAAGAAGCAAGCCAAAGGGCCACTGTCCTCCTCAACCCCAATCTCCCTCAGCTCTCAGCCCCTCGGTTCAATGTTTGCAGACATTACTTAACAGGTACTTTTACCAAGCCCCGACATCTGCCTCTTCATTCATGTGCCAGCCACTGGGGGTAGAAAGGTGCACAAGAGACATGGGACCCTGGCCCTCCTGACATCAATTTTAGTAGGGAAAATTAATGAAAAACAAATACAAAATAATAGGAAGAAATAAGATAACCCCAAAGTGATTAAGTGATGAAGAAACACTAGCGTTGGAGAGGAACATGCGGAAGAGGGCCAGTGAAAGTAAAGTTGAGTGAAGTTGGTGCTGGGAGGAAATTAGGGTGGCCTCTGCTCATGGGCCAGTGGTTCTCTTTCTGGAAACTCCAGAGAACCTGAAATTTCCATATGTGAACTTGGCCTTTCTATTTTGTCAGCTTATAAAATTAGAATATACTTTATTTAACAGTTTGCTGGTTCAGTATACTCTCACATCTACATATGTACGTGTACACTTATGTATATTTATGTGCCTGCATATGTGTGTACATATAGCTTGAAGCAATACAGTTAACAACTTGTGCTGTGATTGTCCTCTAGCCTCAGGGATGCTGAGGATTTGGTCCGTGGTCACTATTACCTCAGGGAATAAGGAACCATGGAGAGAATGTCCGTGTGCCCTTCCAAGCACCTAGAAGTCTCATTAATGAGACTTCACTGAAAACTGAGGAATCAGGATTGGTGAGCTGCAGCTGCAGCTCCCTGCCCCATTCACATCCCTGCAGGTCCCTGTGTGTGTCCAGGGAAGTTGACACCAAGAGGGAGATTTGCATGAAGGAAGTTTCTGGAAGCAGCCTTCTAGGATCCACGCTTGTGAAGGAGATTAGGTAGAAGGAGAAAGTCAATTGTAACTCATTTGCACTAGAGGGCTTAGCTGATCTAGGCAGGGAAGGAGAGATGGTCCTTCAGAGATTTCTCACACTGAGAGTGATTCATGAGGGAATCGTGAGCCATCAGCAGCCAACATTCCTGGGACAAATGAAGAGGGAGGAAGTAAATGCCTTGGTTCTAATGTGTAGGGTCTAGGCAGAGGTCCTCAGAATCCACCAGCCACAGTGTAGAAGTCTCACTGCTTTCACACACATCATACTCTGAATATCACCTGTCCTCCATGCCAGTAAAGCAGGTCAGGGCTTATGAGTTTGAGTATCAGTCTGAACCTAAGGCCACTCCTGCTTGTCAAACCCATGAATATCACTGGAGTCTGCTGACACTCACACTCCAGGCTGTCAGAGGTCAACGGCTGACCAGGAGAGGGACACACACAGGCAGCCAGTTCTGGTCTCTCTGAGGAGGTCATTATGAGAGGGGATACATTCAAAGATTTCTTAGATAAGTCACAGGAAACATTGACCACAAAAGAAAAGGTTGTTAAATTTGTCTTTAGAACATCCATTTATGAAAAGAAACTATTAAGAGAGTTAAAGTGAAAAAATAAGCTGCAGACTGGGAGAAGATGCAAAGAAGGAAGATCTGAAATGCAGCAAGAATGTCTACAAATAAATAAGAAAAAGTGAAGCAGTCAAGTTTTCTTTAAAAAATGGCAGAAGATGTGTATAAAAAGAAGCTATGAAAATGCCCAATAAACATATGAAAGGAAGCTCAATATTGTTAGTTATCAGGAAAATGCAAATTAAAACCATAATCAGTACCTCTACACACCCACAAGAATGGCTAACACTAACAGTCAATACCGGGGATGTGAAACAGTGAGAGCTCTCACCCACAGCTAGTGAGAGGGCAAATTGGTATAGCGATTTTAAAAAATGATTTGGAAATGTCTGCTATAGCTAAGTATGCCTCTATCCTAAGGGCCAGCAATTCTACTCCTGATATATGCCCAACAGATTATCCGTAGCAGTCTTAGTTATAAAGACCAAAACTAGAAACCAGATGTCCTTCAGCAAGGTTCACACAATGGAGTATCACATAGCACAAAACCCTCCTGCTAGTATAAGCAAAAATGTGGATAGACCTCATAGACCTTATGTTGAACAGCAGAAGCTAAACAAAAGTGAATATGTATTATATGATCGCATTTTTTATGAACTTCAAAACCAGGCACAACTGGTCTATTGTGATAAAAATCACAATAGAGCACAAAATATTTTTAACCTTTGGGGAGGGGACAGATGCTGACTGGCGGAGGCATGAAAAAGCCTTCTATAGGGCTGTAAGGGAAGAAAGGGAATGGAAGACAAGGAAAAGAAAGAGAAGAAGGAAGAGGAGGGAGGGAAAGGAAGGAGGAGGAGAAGTCTTCACCAGCTAGGAGACCACGAGGAGGCTGCAGCACAGGAAACAGGAAGTGCTGAGTCCCCGAGGCAGAAGCAAGCTTGGCATAGACAGCAGCAGGAAGGCCAGTGGGTGACATGTAAGGACGGGACTGGCGCCTGACACGGCCAGCAAAGGGGAGAGGACTGCTCACGTCGGCTTCACAGGTGAGCAAAGAGTCTGGATTGTAATCTAAGGGCCACGGGAAGCTACTGGCCAATTTGAAGCAGCAGGGGAGGGGATGGGACATAATGACTTCATGGCATTTTTCTAAAATCACTTTGGCTGCTTGGAAAAAAGGGATTGTGTTATAAGGGGCAAAAGTATAAGCAGCCAAGCAGACCATTTGAGAAACTACTGAAGTTAAAAATAGAGGCAGGAAAAGACTGTGAGAAGCAGAACTTTTAATAATGATCAGGAAAAACTACACCATGTATCTTTTGATTTGCCGATCCAGACTTCCTCTCCTGCTCTGCATCTGTAGCCATTTCAAAGGATTTCCATCAAAAATGGAAATGCTGGTTTTGAAGGGGCAAGAGTTATCTGAAATATTTGCTCCTACACAACATTTTATTCTAAGACAGGGCTGCATAAATAACTATATTTATACTCTTTATAGGCCTCTTATATTTCTCTTCAATAACATTTTTTGCAACTGGAAATTATGTGTAATTTTTATGCCTATCTTCCTTCTTAGACTCAAAGCTTTATGAAGTCAGCCCATGGAAATGATTCTTGAAGAGGCTGTCTTACTGCCTGATATATCCCAAGACCTAGAACAATACCTGGATATAGACTTTAATTAAGTAAATATTGTTAGAGGATGGAATTGAAGGAAGGCGGGTAAGAGGAGGGAGGAAAGAGGAAAAAACGTGGGATTTAGAATCAGAAGATGAGGATGGGGATCCCAGCACAGCACCTTCAACTACCCTTATCTACATTTTTTTTTTTTTTTTTTTGAGACAGAATCTCACTATGTCACCCTGGGCAGAGTGCTGTGGTATCACAGCTCACAGCAATCTCAAATTCTTGGGCTTAAGTGATTCTCTTGAATTAGCTTCCTAAGTAGCTGGGACTACAGGCGCCCGCCACAATGCCCGGCTATTTTTTTGTTGTAGTTATTGTTGTTTAGCAGGCCTGGACCGGGTTGGAATCTGCCAGCTTTGGTGTATGTGGCCGGCGCCCTAACCTCTGAGCTATGGGTGCCAAGCCTATCTGTGTGTTCTTACATATTTACCTTCTCAGGGCTTCTATTTCCATACAGACATATATAAAATTAGGGTAAGAATTTCTTCCCTATCTAATATTTTTGAGGATGAAGTGAGATAATATTTATAAAAGTAAATAAAGCAGTAAATGAAGCCACTGCCAACTCCAAGATGTTGCTATTATTATAATAAAGGCAGTATCAGTGAAGGTGGCTCCAGCCTGCTTTTCATGCAGCAGACATCAGCTTTTTCAGGGCATAGAACATTATGATTTTTATAATTTTCATTTAAGAATAATTCGGCTCAAGTGGCTGCAAACTTTGGAATCTGGTAATGTGCATCTAGGTGTTAAGGAATTCAGACAGCCGTGTACAAAACATGACAAGATAACATGTGCCTTATTCTCCCTAGTTCCTGAAGCAATAAAGCAAAGCCAGAGGCCAACAAACACAATCATTTCAGGCAGCCCCAGGAGCGTGGTGCACAGTCAGGGCACCTTAACTCGATCACATCCGTACACCTCTTGATTGAGGCCATGTAAGAAGTGGTAAGGCTGAATAAAACCCAAGAAGCAGTGAGTAGACAAAAACAGGGGATGAGTCCAATAGCAGAGTTTTAGAAACTATGAAGCAAATAGAATATCTTGATATTATATATGACTGTAATCCATATCTGTACGAATAAGCCCTCTTGATTTTATATAAACTCTTAAATGTAAATTTTGTATTGTATCAGGTAACACTCTCCAGAGAAACAAAACTAGTAGGATGTGTGTAGATGTATATAGAGATTTATTTTAAGGAATTGGTTCATGTGATTATGAAGGCTGGCAAGTCCAAAATCTGTCCAGTGTGCCTACAGGCTGGAGATGAGGGAAAAGCTGATGCTGGAGTCCAAGTGTAAAGGTCATCTGCTTGCAGAATTACTGTTGGCTCTAGGAAGGACAGTCTTTGTTCTTTTAGGCCTTCAACTGATGAGATGAGGCTCCTCATTTAAATCAATAGACTATGAATAAAAGCACACTTTCCTCACATTATGGATTTAAATTGATTTCTATTGATTTAAATATTGATCTCACCCCAAAAAACAGCTTCATGGAAGCATCTAAAATAAAATTCAACCAGATATCTGGGAACTATTAGACATTTAATATTATTAGTATAAATCATTAGTCTTAACTAATCTTTGACTTTTTTTCTTTTTTTTTGTAGAGACAGAGTCTCACTTTATCACCCTCAGTAGAGTACCGTGGAGTCACACAGCTCACAGCAACCTCCAACTCCTGGGCTCAGGTGGTTCTCTTACCTCAGCCTCCCGAGTACCTGGGAGGACAGGTGCCTGCCACAACGCCCGGCTATAATCTTTGACTCTTATAAATAATTCTGTAGTGGAAAATCTCATGCATTAAAGTACTGCATACATTTTAGATTATATCCTTAAGGTAAGTTACAAGAAATAGAATTATTTGAACAAACAGTCACCCATACTGGTGCTAACACTTTATATGCTTACTAAAAGTCATTGAACCCCTATTTCCCTTGCATATTATCTTATCAGAATTTCCAATAGTCTTCAAAAAATGTCTGAATCAGCAGGTGAAAATCTGTACACAATTATTGCTATATGTGTGTTTATTTGATTATCACTAAAACTGAGCATTTTTTCAAATGTCTAAGTCATAAATATTTTGTTAATTGTCTATTCATATCGTTTTTCCAGTTTTCTTCCAGAAAGTTTGCCTTTTTCTATTGGCTTTAAAGAGCTCTTTGTATAGAAAAGCATTATTCTCTTTCATATTTATTGTAAGTTTACTTTCTTCTTTGTTCTTTACCATTAGACCATCTGAAATTGCCTTTTTACATCAAAAATAGCCTACCATCCTCATGATTGTATTAATGTGCACAGCTATGATTTAATAAAGAAAGCTTACCATTAGAAATTTCATTTGATTCAAACTAATATTTTTTATGATTTTGTTTTTCATGTAATAAAATCTAAAATTCTTTACCTTTATGACTTCTGCCTTTACAGGGTATGGCCCGTGTTTATTTTGCATGCTTGCACCAAATTGCCTGGTAGAATATAGTTTTATTTACTTATTTGTATGCCCAAATAAAATTTCTGTTGAAATATACTTTCTTTCAGTCAAAAACTCTTTGCTGGCTTCAATCTTTATTTAATTTCTAACATACACCCTGATGTCTACAAGTTTGGCACTTGTCTATGTCCTTAAACTTTGTGTTCTCATCAAAATCCAAAACTTACTGCCTCCACGGTATTTTTCAACTCTGTCTCTTGCTTTTCTTTTGCTATCTCCCCAATGTAGACATTAAACCTCTCTCATCTGGTCGTTACAAAACTCAGTAAACTGTGGCCCAAGAGTCTAATCCAGCTACCTGCCTGTTTTTATAGATAAAGTTTTATTGAAACAAAGCAGTAATCATTCATTTACATATTACCTATGGCTGGTTTTGTGCTGTCATAGAATTGAGTAATTGCAGTGAAGATCATATGACTCTCAAAACCAAAAATAATTCTTTTCTGGCCCTTCACAGAAAACATTTGCCAAACCCTGATCTAGTACAATAACCCAAGCAGCCACCTCATTTTCTTTCATTACATCGTGAAAAAGTGTCACTTTTGGCTCAGCACCCGTAGCACGGTGGTTATGGTGCCAGCCACACACATCAAGACTGGAGGGTTCAAAACAGGCCCAGGGCCAGCTAAACAACAATGACAACTGCAACAAAAAATAGCCCCAGGCATTCTGGCCAGTGCCTGCAGTCCCAGCTACTTGGGAGGCTGAGGCAAGAGAATCACTTAAGCCAAAGAGTTTAAGGTTGCTGTGAGCTGTGATGCCACAGCACTCTACCCAGGGCGACATAGGGAGACTGTCTCAAAAAGAAGAAAAGAAAAAGAAAAAGTGTCACTTTTAAGTTTAGATGAAGTGACATCACTTCCACACTAAAAAATATTTAATGGTGCACCATTTCTCACACGATAAAGCCCAAACTCTTAGCTTTGCATCCAAACTCTGTCACAATTTGCTTATAGCAAATCCTAGCTTATTCCTGCCATCCTGGAGTGCTCATGGTTCCCGGAAAACACAGTGCACACTCATGTCCCACGCCACTGCCAATGTTATCTGCTCCATCTGGGATATTCTCTCCTCTCCGCCTTACCCAAATTCTGTTTATTCTTTAAGAGGACTCTCAACTGCTATTGTTTTCAGTAAAGTTTCCCTTGATATTTCACAATTCCCCTCATTCCCTTTCCCAAATCAGAATTGTTAATAATTACTCCCACCTTTGGGCCCTCGGGCACTGTTCATAATCGTATGAAAAGGTCTAAACATGAATTTGACTTATTTTATAATTTGTTGTGTACATGTCTGTCTTGGGTCACTCCCCCCAACAAAATCATAATCTCTTTTAGAGTAGCTACTAGGGCTTCTTCTAATGACCCTTTTCAATCCTATGTTGGATCTCAACTGACATAATGATCTTCCTATTCTGCTCCAATGTCAAAAGATGTCTGAGCCTTTTTTTTTTTGTTGCCTTTGTTCCACACATTTTTTTTTGTTGTTGTTGCAGTCTTTCCAATGCGTTTCCTCACGTAGTTTGGGCTCCAGCCAACAGGCAGCACAGGTGTACCCTTTCTGGTTCTCCAGCAGGCCATGTTTTTTGATGTGAACAGGTAATCAGGCATTGTATTAGCACAGTTGTGCCTGTAGGAAAACGGCAGGGAGAAGGCATGTAAGTGATGAATATAGTGCAACGTAGAGTTTTGAGGACAGTGAAGTTGAAGGAGAGTCTTGTTCCAGTGAATCTGAAGCTAGTGATGAAGAAGAAAAGTGACCAATAACACAGAGCCTCTAATAAGTAGCTGGAAGGTTTATCACAATGGCCATATTATAAAGTTCCCATACTCTGTCACACAACAGGAATTCACCCTTCCTCGAAGTACTCAGCCAAAAACCGAACTTGAACATTTCCAGCTCTTTTTATGAGATGATCTTATTGGTGAAATTGTGACTGTGACAAATTGTATGCAGTGGGAAAAAAAAAAAAAAACAGAAGGTGACTCCACTAACAAAATGCTCAATGTGGCACTCGTACAAGGATGTTTCCTCAGAAGAAATGAAGGCATTCTTTGGTGTAATACTGAACATGGCTCTGAATTTGAAGGTGAAAGTAATTGACTTTTTTACTAAAGATTGACTAAACCAAACTCCATTCTTCAAGGATGTTTTCTCTCACCTCTGTTTTTCCCAAATACTTTGCATGCTGATTTAGTGCCTCCTGTCGCAGCTCAAGGGAGTGTGTGTGTACCCAAGTGAGCAAGGTGAAGAATGTTAGTGAGGATATTGACAATAAATGCAAAGAACTTTATGTACTGGGAATAAATGTGGCTACAGATGAGAACACAGTAGGAAGGATTCAATTCAAGTGCTACAATCCGAAGAAGCCTACAAAGTGGGGCCTATGAATTTTTGCCTGTGTGATTTAGAAAATGGTTATGTATTTTCTCACATTCCCTATTAAAACAACAGAAAGTCTTATGCGTCCTGTTTTGCCATTTATGCCTCACATAGTGATTCATTTGGCACAAGTTTTGCAAACACGTACAAGTGGTTCAGGCTATCACATCTACACTCACAGGTTCTACACAAGCCCTCAGCTTGCTCAAGAATTTTATAAAATGAAAATGCCTATTACAGGACAGTTATGGCGTCTAGGAAGGGATTTCCCAAGTGATCTGAAAAAGGAAGAAACTTTAGGAATATGAATTATGGGCCTATCAATGTGATATGAAAATGATGTGCCTCTTATTCCATGACAAGAGGTTAGTGACAAACAAAAGAGTTGATCACTGGTTATAGGAAGAAACAGCCTATTCAATTTGAAAAACTAACAGTTATTTTAGAATACAAGAAGTTTATAGGAAGAGAGGACAGAGCTGATCAGCACTGTGGATGTGATGGATTTACATTGAGGTCCTACACATGGTAGAGAAAATTCTTCTTTTGGCTAATGGAGTTGTAGTTGTGAACAGCTACCTCCTTTACTCATCAGATAAGTAGAGTGGAGAAAAAGTGCAGACACGCCTTTATTACAGGCGAAGTCTCATCCCTCAGCTTCTGAGCAATGTGAGGAACAGAAATTCAAGACAGAGGGGAAGACGATCATCTTCTGACACTGAGGATAGGCTGAGGGGGAGATGCATTTTATAATGCAGAATAAAAATAATCAACAAAGGACTGCGTGGTTTGCAGCACAAGACATGAGAAAGGTGGGAGGAGAGAAACCATTTTCTACTGTGAGCAAGAGGAAGGCTGGACTTCATCCTGGAGACTGCTTCAGGAAGTATCACACTCAAAAACAATTATACACAAAATGTGGCACCTGTGGCTCAAAGGAGTAGGGCGCCAGCTCCATATCTGGAGGTGGTGGGTTCAAAACCGGCCCCGGCCAAACTGCAAAAAAAAAAAAAAAACAAAAATTATACACAAAATAAACAAAACCACTTTATTTTATGTAACGTAAAATAGGTAATAAAGTCATGATGTCAATTCATATTTTTGTTTTCCTCCTTTAAAACTGTAGTATAAGTAAAGATAATTTACCAACCTCTTTCGTGCCCCAAATAAGAGCTGGGGAGTATGTGGGTGGCAGAAAAATTGGATTGGAAAGGGATTCCTAATAGAGGATCCAGTGTCTAGCATAGAATATGTAAATTTATCTGGTATTTATTTTATGCATTTATTCATCATACAATAAAATCATTTATTTGGCAGATAATAGGTACATTTATTTAGCAGAGTCTTGGAGCCAGGCACTGTACTAACTCTATACACAATATGTCTAATCCTTACAAAAACGTGAAGGTTACTTGCTATCACTATTCTACAGGTGAAGAAACTGAGGCTCAAAGAGGTTAACTACACAGTAATTAATTATGCAACTTCAATTTCAGTCCACGTTTATCTCATTCCTTTACACATTTGAAGCAGTTGAACACCCTATTCATCATCACAGAGCATTTGTAAAACAAAGAAGAGTAGCTTCACAAGAAAGGCATTTACCGTTTATCACTTAATTGTGCAATCTTGGGGAAGGAAAATAATCATCCTTCTTCCCTTGCCCAAACGAGGCCTAAACACATGGATACAATTTTGCTTTACACTAAAAACAAAAAGATTGCATTTTCTCATTTTATATTATTAAATAAGAAATGTTTTATAGATTAATGAAATTGAGGGATGAGTAGCTACCAAATCTGGCCGTGAAAGGAGACCTTCTGCATCGTAAAGTGTATTTTATTCATCTTGGACAGCTGTAGTTTAATTTTAAGTATTTATGGTTGAACTTCCTAGTAAATATGTCTAATTCATAACAGCTAGGTAATGTGAGACCCCACTTTGGAAATTTGCTCAAGTTTTTGCTACAAAAGCTGCACTTCTATGGGTTTTGCCCGGAGAATTATGGGTTTTATGCAGTAATGACACGAAAATCATCCGTATTCCACTTCACTGCACAAAGCCACTCCTCCCTACCTTTACTGTTACCGCTATGGAGACCCTACACTTGGCTGTGTGGAAGTAAATCAACTGGTACATGCCCTGTTACGTGTTGTTTGAACTGAATATGAAACATGCGGCCATGGGCAGTCATTGTAATATAGAAACAAATTTCCCCTTTGAGCTCATTTAAAAAATAAATCAACATGTGCTTTAGGTTTTGTAATCTGCAAAATTACACTTCTTTATGTTAACAATGTTTTTACTTTTAAAAGAAATCATTGATTCTTATTGAAAAATCCTTTCTTGATATTAAAAATCCTCTTTATAGTTTGGGTCAGGGAAAGAGAAAGAGGATTTTCAATGATTTAAATCTTATTAAAGACAACAGATCTCGCTCTACCACTAGCTGTGAGGGGAGCTGGTCCCTGGGTCAAGTGCACTATGATGTCTTTACAAGAGAAAACAGAGAACAAAACTTTTGGCTTTTCTGGAAATCTTCATGTGAACAATTTGGCTGTGACTTAGGGAGACACAGCACGGAACAGTCCCCGGAGTTTCTGACACTGCTCCACGTGCTCGAGCACCAGTGAGTCACATAAAACCTCTGAGACCCTCTGCAGCGCTCACACTTCACAACTTGGATACCGAACAAGAGGACTTCAGAGCAAGGAAGAATTCTCTTTTTGAAGATGCAGCAAAAATTACAACTTGAAGTCTTGAGATCACATTTCTGCCCCACCGAGGAAAGGAGGACAGCCAGCAAACAAGGCCACAGGTGCTCCCGGCTGCGGTTGACCTTGTTTCGTTTGAGAGCTTCTTCTCTGCTCTCAGGTGCCTTGGAATTTCCAAAGTCTTTCCATCGAGGTGTTACAAAAACTTTTCTTGGTATTTCATCATTGATTTGTGATGCAGGCAAATATCGCATCCTGGGCCCCAGCCACTGGGGCTGTGAAGGGCTTTTTGCAGTCAGTCTAGCAAGGGCCCCTGCGGGCCGTTGGCGACTTCGTGGGTTAAAGTCTGTTGCATGTGGAGCCCTAACATGTCAGAACATGGAGGGAACAAGCAGAGCTGAAGTGTGTAAGCTAGAAGTGGGGTGTCTCACCCTAAATGCACCCTCTGCGGGGTGTCACAAAGCAAACCCCTAACATTCTCAGCAGATATCTTCTTAACTTGGAAAAGAAAAAAAAAAAAAAGCCCACTGTAGATTGTGGTTACACCAGCTGTCGCCTTCTTGAGGGGCTTTTTAATTTAGACTTTGACAGCCATCTCCAAAGGAGCTTACAAAATAAAGACAATTATCATACACGTTTTTTAAATTTCAGATTGATATGAGGGTACAGATGGTTAGGCTACATTGTTTTCATTTCTAACATAAAGTTCAAGTTGTAGTAGACCCCGGGGGTGTGTTGTATACCCTTACATTGTGCACAATAGGTGGAACTTGCCAATCACCCCCCCCCCCTCCTTTTTTTCTTTTTTCCCCTTCCCCCTCCCCCTTACTAGAATATACTTGTGTTTTTCTTTCATGTGGGCATGTAGTTGTTTGTAATTGATTTCATATTAGTATTAAGTACATTGCATGCTTGCTTTTCCATTCTGGTGATACTTTACTAAGAAGAATGTGCCTCAAGTCCATCCAGGTAAACATAAAAGATGTAAAGTCTCCATTGTTTTTTATGGCTGAATAGTATTCCATGGTATACGTATACCACTGTTTATTAATCCATTCACGGGTTGATGGGACTTGGTTTGCTTCCACATCTTGGTGATTGTGAATTGAGCTGAAATACACATTCTATTGCAATTATTCTTGTGGTAAAATAACTTTTTTCTTCTGAGTAGATACCTGGTAATGGGATTGCAGGATCAAATGGAAAGCCGATTTTGATTCTGGGAGAATTCTCCATACGTCTTTCCATAGAGGCTACATTAGTTTGTAATCCCATCAGCAGTATAGGAGTGTTCCCTGGTCTCCACATTCACGCTAGCATGTGCATCTTTGAGATTTTGTGAGTGGGCTGTTTTCACACTTTTAATTTCTGCCCATTGTCTGGATCACACCAACTTCATTGGACATCAAACTGATGCGTAAATACATCTTGCAATTATTTTTTGTTTAACATTTTTATATTTGTGTTTAAATTTAAATGCATTTAAAAGTTTGTGTTCAGTTATTCATGTTTTTGTTAACAAATTTTTAAAATAAGTTATTTTTAATAACTTGATGCTCACTATTTTAAAGCCTTCAACTGTTCACGTGTTGAATGAAAAATGAGGAGAATGAAAACGAGAGAAAGGAAGCTGCTTCCATGTCTACTCAGGCTCTGTCTGAGATAGAGAATGCCCTTCCCCCGTCAGTGCCGGAAGCCCTGTTTTAGCCTTCGTGCGATCCCTGCCTTCCCCACCTCCATTTCTGAGACACACCCAACCTCTCCATCCCTGGTGTTTCCATAGCACTTTGAATTATTTATTCCAATTTATTTCTTATCTTCTTTGTCAGTCTCTCTGCTCCATAAGGACAGGTAAGATGTGTATCTAATCATCTGAATATCTCTAATGCTTGGTGCCTAACAGGATTTTGTAAATATTTATTGAATGAGTGAATAACTCTGTCATGACCTTAGCCTTCCACCACAAACTTCAATGTGAGGCATAAATGAGAACATAAAAATTCCATCTGTGAAAATATTTTTCTTATTTACAATTGTTTTTTATTTTCAAATGCACTGTCAAGAGGATAGTATAGATTTCCTGTCTTGATTTTTGCCAGAAGAGAACACCTGCAGGGCCCGGAGGGAAAATATACCTAGGGTTAAGGGTGGAGAAGGAATGAAAGAGCTTTCCAGATGTTCTCAGCAAACCTCTGATTTTAGGTGGCCGAGGCAGAACAAAACAGCCCCGGTGTTGTCGTTCCTTCATACAGTCACTTAACAAACATTTATGGAGCATTTTCTCTGGGCAGTGTGGGGCTCTATGCGAATTGATAGGAAATGAAGGTCAGGGGATAGACAAACCCCTGCCTTCCAAGATTTCCTACTCTAATGAAAATTCAACACCAATCCAGTGCTGTGTGGTGAGCACCAGAACAGGAGTTAAGCACAGGGTGTGAATGAACGAAAGGTTAGAGTGATTGGTGATTGGCTCTGGAAACTCTTTGTTTTCTTTCTTTCTTTTTTTTTTTAAAGGTAGAATTTTATGCTTTTATTAAATGTATACAGTTGTGCCATCATCCCTATAATTGAATTTCAGATACTTGCATCATCCCCAAAAGGCCCATTGTGCTTGAATACAGTTAAACCTGAACACTGCAGGTCCCAGAAACAACAGATAGGCTTTATGCCTTTGCAAATCTGTCTGTTGCACAGGGTGTGAATGAAGAAAGGGTTAGAGTGATTGGTGATCGGCTCTGGAAACTCTTTGTTTTCTGAATGGGCAGGGCCATGTTTAGATCTTGGATGCCGGTGTCTGTGGGAGGCTGGCAATTCTCTTGACTTATATGCAGATGGCATTAGATCTATGGGTAAATGGGGGTGATGCCCCTAGGGCCACGGAGAGGAGGTGACGGGGTTGTTTCCACCAGGACCTTGAGTCCCAGGTGCACTGAATGTAGACATTTCAAATGTTCATATGTGTATGAATAACTAGTGAAGCCCAGTAACAATGCAGATTTCAGTTCCTCGGGATTGAGGAAGGGACTTGAGATATCGTGTGTCTAACAAGTTCCCCACGTGATTCTGATGCACAGGTCCATGGACCACATTTTGAGAAACAAGAACCCAGAAGAAAGAGTACCATCTTTCAAAGGCTAACACAGCTGTGTGGCACATTGGAACCCTACCATTTACTATCTCCGTGGCTCTTGGTGAATTGCTTTTGCTTCCTGATCCTCAGTTGATAGCACTTGTAAAAGAGGAAAATCCACAGTGCAGCACACATCAGAAGGTTGCTATGAGGATTCAAGGAAGTATCTGCAGTAGGGACTCATACTCAGCGGATTTCCATTCTTGCCTCAAATGTGTCTGGGAACAATCACAAAAATATTGAATGCTTTCGAATCAAATAGAATCTTATTTAAGGTTTGGTCACTGTTATGGTTTACTCTATATGGACCCATGGTCTGCTTGGGATTTATTTTTTATTTTCAACATCTCTCAATCTAAGAGCGGATGCTATTCATGAACTAGATGGTTGTTTATCTGGGTTATTAATGAAGTTGTTAAGTGAGACTAGAAGGGAAACCAGAAGCATCCTGCTCTCTGCCTCGCCATAAATCACTATCCTGCGCTGAGACGGCTTCTGCCGCTTGTCAGTTCCTATCATCCCACATAGCTCAATGAATTTGAATAAATTTCATGATTAAAGTTTCATGAGATGCCACATCCAGCAGCTCTAAACCTTGAGGTCTAAGCCTCCACAGCCCTCGTCTTTGCAGGATTAGTTTCCCAGCTGCGCTTTGCAGGATTAGTTTTTTCCTTGCAGACACCCCACTACTGAGTCCCTATAAAGTTGCTTCTCCCGAGTGTTGAGAAGTTTGCTTTCAGTCTCTGCTCTCCACCTGAGAGGGGACCAGCTGGCTCTAATATGATGTATGCCTTTTACCTTGGTAATGCATCTGGCGGCCATACATCTGACAATCTACCATGGCTCCCGTCACCCGCACAGTCATGCTGTTGGCACCTACCTGGCGTTGCCTCATCTTCTCACAGAAAAGAACAATGGTCTCCTTCACATACAGCTGTTTGCACCCAGAGCCACAGAATAACCTTGCTATGATTCTGACTATCTTGGGCTTACATGTTGCACAAAAGAAAAATAGACCTATTTTCTATTACAAATGGAAATAGAAGTTTCTCTGGCCAGAATCTGCAAGATTTTCCACATGCAAATACATCTGCATGTTAACATCATCAGATGAGTATTTGAGGGTCTGTCTGGACTAGTCAATATTAGGAGAGTTAACAGGCCTGGTCCCAAACTCTTAAAACACTGATGAGACCTCACAGAAAAGATGAAAGAGATTTTTAGAATCCACATCCAGAAGTTCCACACTGGCATCTTCTCAGCTCATTTTCCTTAAAGGAAGCTCATCCCTTTCCTCAGAAGGGAGAAGTTAATACAGAGGTAGGCCGTTACGTTTACAGGCTCCCTACAACGTTTCTGAAAAAGAGATGTGTGATGTGCAGAAAGGAGCTGGGGTGTGCAAACTGGAGGCAGACGTGCAATTTAAAAGCTTGAAAAGAAAGGCCCATTGACTAGCGTACTTGTTATTTCTCGTTTGGAGAACCAGGAATCTTAAGGCCAAAAACACATGCTGTCTTTTGTCCTCTTCTCTCAATCCTCAAATCATAAAGAGAACAAAATTGGACTTTTTAGATTTTGACAATAATTTCCAGCAGAAAGCATTTGGCTATTCTTTTTTCATTCCCATGTACATTTTCTTTTTGCTCATTGTAGCCACTTAAACACGTGTATATGTGCACATACATGTCCGCAGGTGCGCGCACA
This sequence comes from Loris lydekkerianus, assembly GCA_963574355.1. Lineage (NCBI taxonomy): Eukaryota > Metazoa > Chordata > Mammalia > Primates > Lorisidae > Loris > Loris lydekkerianus. The sequence goes on along the minus strand of CAUYPK010052240.1, from coordinate 43,317 downwards.
CACATGCACTTATTTCTCTATTTTTCATCATTACCATGTGCTGTCCCATGTGCTAGCAAAAGCCACAAGTAGCTCTCTAATGTAATTTTTTAAAAAACTTATATTAATTTAAATTTAAAAATTTACAAGTCAGTTCCTTGATCACACTAGCCATATTTCAATGGCCACACGTGGCTAATTGCTGCTGTATTTAACAGTGGAGACACACAAGTTTAGTGTCTCTAATCCAAAGTGCTTGTGACCCAGAAGTGTTTCAGATCTTGGATTTTTTAAAATGTTAGAATATTTACCCAGTAAACATCTCAAATCTGAAAATTCAAAATCCAGAATGCTCCACTGAGCATTTAAAAGATTCAGATTTTGAAGTATTTTTGGATTTTGGATTTGGGATACTCAACCTGTAGAACATTTCCATTATTACAGAAAGTTCTATTGGCCAGTATTGACCCATGCAGTTCATGCCCTATGATACACATTCAAGAAATACCTGTTAACTGACTAAATGAACAAGTGAATATGTACTCTAGTTTTTCCAAATACATTTGTTCCTCTTGTCTTTCTTCAACTTCTCTAAAAAGTGCTTATTTATTGAGGGGTAAAAAAAATAAAAATTTCGACCACAAACCATGGTATTCAGAGTTCTTATTTGGCATACATTTCAATATAATTTTAAAATCATGGTTACTAAAAGAAAATATAGGAGAATTATATAAAATTGAGATGGGGGAGGGAGAAATCTTACAAACCAGACAGGAAAAGATTCACAGATTTGTCTGTATATCGATTTCAAATTTCTAAGGGATAAAAATATTTAAGGCCAACAAACATATGGGAAACATTTTAACATATGTAACTGGTAAGGGATTAAATCCTCAATATGTAAGAATCTCAAAAATGAATTTAAGAAAACACCCAGTAGAAAAATGGACAAAAGATAAGAAGAGTCAATTCACAGAAGAATATAGTCATTATACTTATTTAAGAAGTTTAACCTTACTACAAATCAAAGAAATGCAATTAAAACAATAAGATGTTTTACACTTACGAATCTGATAAAGATTTTTAAATCCTCTCATAATTAGCACTGGCTAGGGTATGGGGAAATAGACACATCCAATATTGATACTCTGAATTGTAAATTATATGGCCTTTGGGGAGGGCACTTTGACAGTTTCAACCAAAAATTCAAATATGCATACATTTTCATTGGCAATTCTATTTCTAGAAATTTATCCTACAGCAATACTTAGACAAATGTGTAAAGATTTATGCACCTAGAAGTTTATCATAACATGGTTTATCAGAGTGAAAAATAGATACATCTAAAAGTTTATCAGCATGTAACCTGGAATATGGTATAGGTCAACCTTCCTAATGCCGTGACTCTTTTAATACAGTTCCTCATGTTGTGGTGACCCCCAACCTTAAAATTATTTTCATTGCTACTTCATAACTGTAATTTTGCTACTGTTATGAATCGTAATGTAAATATCTGATATGCGGGATGGTCTTAGGCCTCCCCTGTGAAAGGATTGTTCGACCCTCAAAGGGGTTGCGACCTGCAAGTTGAGAACCGCTGGATAGCTTTCTCTTTTTCTTTTCTTTTCTTTCTTTCTTTCTTTCTTTCTTTTTTTTTTTTTTTTGAGAAAGAGTTTCACTTTGTCACCCTTGGTAGAGTGCTGTGGCATCACAGCTCACAGCAACCTCAAACTCTTGGGCTCAAGTGATTCTCATGCCTCAGCCTCCCACGTATCTGGGACTACAGGCGCCCACCATAACGCCCAGCTGTTTTTACAGACAAGGTCTCGCTCAGGCTCAGGTTGGTCTCAAACCTGTGAGCTCAGGCAATCTACCTGCCTTGGCCTCCCAGAGTGCTAGGATTACAGGTGTGAGCCACCTCACCAACTGAACAGCTTTTTTTAAAAAACAGTACTGAAATAACAAATTGTTCAGTCAAAATAGTAAGACACAAAAGAATGTATCTACTGTCCCTCTGTGTATTATTAATATACATAGATACATGGACCTATAGATATTTTTCTTATCAAGGGTTTATCATGTGCTGACCTTATGTAATGTAATATTAACTCATGTAATGTTCACATAAACTTATGTAATAGGTGATATTATTATCTTTATTCTACAGATGAGGAAACTGTGTAGCACAAAATCACTTAGCTAATAAATGTCAGAATCAGGGTTTGGTTCCAGGGAATCTGCTTAACACTGCCAAGTAGAGTGTGTGTGTCTGTGTGTGTGTGTGTGTGGTGTGTGCAAAGAGGTAGGGAAATAGGTAAATTCCAAGTCGGTAATCTTTGCTAGATCTGGGGAGTGAAATTGGCCTTCGAAATGGCTGGATAAGAAAGAATATGGTAAGTCAATTATAAAAAAAGCAAGCAAGAAATTTTTCTCTTATTGAGATTTTATAATGTTTAAATTTTTATAACAAACCCTATCACTTTTGCAATAAAAAAATTTAAATCTGGAAAATCACACTCTATCTCATTTTCTCCAAAACATTCAGAAATACTGCTTTTCATTTAAAAAACTGAAAGAGTATGAATGTGATTCATGGACAGCTTAGAGACTGCTCACCCATTCAGTAATCTGCAGAGAAATCATTCCTCTCCTGGCAAAGGTTGCAGCTGAGCATAGTCTTCTGGTTTCAAGATACTTGTGAAACCATGAGCCGTGCGCCAAGAGCCAAGCTCTGGAGTCAGCTGCTGGCAGGGTAAGTCCAGCTTGCTATGTACACATCTTTGTCCTTCGGTCAGGACTTGGCCACACTAAACTTTGATTTCCTTGCCTCTATAAAGGAAATGCAGACTGGTCACTCTTCATAGGCTCACCATGAGTACTGAATAAGGCCAGAGGTAAGGGCTTTGTGCACCGCCTAGTGCATTTGTAGTCTCAATCAACATTAGCCTTTGTGATCATCAGTGCTGTTTTGAGCTCTCATTACCTCCCCTCCTAGTAATTTGGAATCAAGATTGAAAGTTGATAAGAAATTATCTGAAGCAGCCCAGAGACCAGGACAACTGACGTGGTGTGCTAACTAGGGGATGTGGGTGTAGAGGAGAGACTCCCTCCACTGCGCACACGAATAAGAAGGCCTGACATACCAACACAGTGAGCACCCACTGAGGCACTATAGACATTGGAGGCCCTGGAAATCCAAACTGCACTCATTTGCTGTCAGAATAAAGGGATGCTTTTGTTGATCTCCTGTTTGCTCAGTTTCTTGGTTCATTCAGGAGGTTAGAGCAAAAAACAGGTTGAGAATCTCTGGTCTGAAAACCTGAAATTTGAAATCTTCAAAACTGAAGCTGTCTAAGCATGGACATGACTCTCCAAGGAAGCGCTCATTGAAGCATTCCAAATTTCAGATTTTGGGATAAGAGAGGCTTACCCAGTAAGTATAATGCAAATATTCTAAAATCCATAAAAACCTGAAATACAAAACACTTCTGGTCTCCAGCATGTTGAGTGAGGGATACTCAACCTGCACTAGAAACTGAGTGGCTCACAGAATACCAAGGTGATCTCTCAGCTCTGGACACCCAGCAGTCCACGGTCAAGGTGCTGGTAGGTTCAGGGTCCAGGGAGGGCCTGTTTCCTGGTTCATCACGGTGCCTCCCCACTGTGTCCTGACATGATGGAAGGGGTGAGCCCCTCTCTGAGGTCCCCTGATTAAGGGCTCTACTCCATTCATGACCTAGTCACCTTTCAAAGCCTTCACTTCTTCATGCTATCAAGCTGGGAACTAGATTTCCATCTGTGAATCTTGAGGGGACACATTCAGACTGTAGCGCCCAGTAAGGATGAAAAGCTCCCCACCTTGAAACCCTTCTCTCTTCAAAGCTTCTGCTTTTGGTTCACTGTCTTTTACTTTTAAGAAAAGAATATATATTCAGGAATTGCCTGTGTAAGAACCTGTTTTGTTTAAAAAAAAAGAACAAATGAAAAAAAAATACTAGAAACTTCTTTTAAAGACAAAGGCCCAGAAAGTGCCAGTCCAAGACTTTATTGCCATATGATTGAAATGAATGGTTATGAGATTGGCTGTGTCAGTAAACTACGCCCTCCACCCAATGTCCACCCTACTCCACACTGCTTCTGTGTGGGAATGCATACATATATGCACAGACACACACATATGCACACCTACACACACACAGCTTGTCTCTCACATTCTCAAAGACTGCTTTGAAATGTAAGGCACAGCCAGGTTAATAAAACATACTTGAGGCTATGTTTTGTTTGTTCATTAAACTATAAAACATTTTAAACCTATAATTAATTATACGTAAATTAAAGACACGACACAGCCATGGTACTCTTGCAAAAGCATTTGTGCTATCACCTTACATTTTTTACAGTAAATCACCCTGTTGAAAGGTTTAACAGCTATTCATATTTATAACTGCCTTCTAGATTTTTTTTTTTTTTTTTTTTGCCTACCTCAGTTGTTGAAGCATTAACGAAGCTGGCTTTTGGGAAGAATTCCAATTCAGAGTTATTTTTCCATGAGGTACTTAAGACTCCACACAGCAGCTCGTGATTATGTTGGCAGTGGCTTTGCATAACTGCTGGTTTCCTCTAGTATAAATAAGTGAACAGCTAAGAATGCTAATGTTTTGCTTTGACCAGGAAAAAGCTCTCAATAAATGACAAGGAATTACCCTCATTTGTGCTGTTTCTTTTCTTTTTTTTTTTTTTTTTTAAGGGGTAAGTAAAACCAAAGCAATAAAGATAAGTGATCATAGAATATGTGCTACCACCACTTTGAGATTATTCTTTAAGATAAAGGGAAAAAAAAAACAAAAACAAAAACAAAAAAACATGATCAGATCGTTTAATTTCCAAGGTCCTTTCTAGTTGACAAACTCAACTGGAGAAAGGCCATGAGGGTCCTCAATGAACATCAACTCAGGCAGAGTCCATTGTAGCCAAATGTAGTCAAACTCTGAGCCTTTGTCCTCTTGAGACTTAGGTGAAAAGGAAGATAAAGAAGCGCAGGCTGTGAGTGAGGATGGACCCAGGGGTGAGGAAGGAAAGGCTACTGCTGAGAGAGCTGGACGAGCAGGGAGTGTGAAGATGGGGCTCAAAGGACAGCGCCTAGAGCAGCTTCACTGACACCGACTGTCACAGCCCAGAGAGGCCACCTGTGAGAAAGGACACCAAGGACTTTGCGAAGAGAACTGTGCCTTTTGCTCCTTCCATGTTCTCCAAAATGTCTAGCACCCCATGCTGGCCACCAGCCTCTCTCTCCACAATTGCCCTGTCACCGCTAATCCAGCCCCACTAAGCAAAATCAGGTAAGTGCCCTGCGGTCATTGCAACCTCCCCCCTCCCCTCTCCTCCCCCCTGCCCTATTTCCTAACTACAGCCCAGCCTTCAAGCCCAGGTGGCCCTTCTCTCCAGGAGACATCATGTGCCCTGCCTGACTCCCAGGCCTGCTCCTCTGCTGTTCTGGGGTTTTCACTTATCCGTCTTCCCCTCAAGAACATGGGCTTCTTTGGGGTCAAATCATGACTCAGATGATTTTTACCCTTTGAGCTTGACCTGGTGCTGACATATAATAGACTCTTATGAAAGAGAGAACAAATTAATCAAAATGTTCCGTACTGCCCTCATTTCTGCCCTCTATCCCACAGTAAAATGGTAATGTGTATTGTATTAAGCAAATCATTTTGGCTGGTTATTTAAATATTTTCAAATCACTGAGATAATCTGGTAACTCAAAAACATATATAATAGCTTAATGCTACAATAGAAATATTATGTTACATTATCTGTAAAATATTTTTATATAGTGTAGGGTCACACAGGTAGGCTTCACAATGAATGAGTGATTTATACTCATATGTCACTTTCCCTATATGCCATTAAAAGAACTACTTGAAACAGTTCTTTTTGCCAAGATAGTCATTTAAAAATAATTTTTTAAATAATGGGCATGTCAGCCATACATGAAAATAGGGAGAACAGTCTAATAAGCCCTATGAATACATCACTCAGCAGTTTTCAACTCACAACTACTCTAGTTTCATCTATACTCTCACCTAACTCCCTGTATTACAATAAAGCAAATCCAAGTCATCATTTCATCTATAAATATTTCAGTACATGGTCTAAAGGGTGAGGATTCCTAGAAAAATATAATATTGATATCATGCCTAAAATTAAACAATAATTTCTTAATATCACATATTTAGTCATCAGATTTCCAACCAAAATGTAAATATTAATGATTTTTATAGCTTGTTTATAGAATCAGAATGCAAAAAATATATACATTATAACCAACTGATAAATTCCTTGACTTTCTTTCTTCATAGGTTTTCCCCTTCCTTCCCTTTTTATCTTATAATTTATTTTGAAAAGACAAGGATATTTATCATGTAGGACTTTCTGGGCTTAATTTTGCTGATTGTATTCATGTGGTATCTACTAATGGAATCCTCTGTCCTCCACATTTCCTGTAAATTTGTGACCGCATCCAGAGGCTTGAACAGATTCAAGTTTCATCTGCTGGCAATGAATGACTTCAGAGACAGTTTTATGCATTCTTTGGTCAATAGGGACATAACGTCGGGTGGTCTCTCTGTGACATTACTGGCCACTCCTGCTAAATGCCAGGATCCATTCATTCATTAGTGGTTTCATAATTGTAATTTTCTAATTCCATTGCCTCTTATCTTATTAGCTGGGTACTTCTATAGGCATAGATTTTCCATTATCTACTATTTGGTTACTCAGTGGTGCAGTTTATAGAGGAAGATAAAATAAAATTTTTTATATTTCAAAACTATTAACAAATGAGTATAATTGTGATGGATGTGTTACTTAGTTCAATGTAAACATTTCACATTGTATATCAAAGCAGAACCCTGAACCCCATAAATGCATCAATGTACAAAGTTACAATTTAATAAAAAATAATTAATTAAAAAAAAAGAAAAAAAAAAAGGTAAGCAATTAGGGTTTGCCACCCACTGATGTCATTTTGAACTCATTGATTTAATCATATTAGCTGGGTATCAATTAATGCAGTTATTATCTTTATTTGATGCTCAAATTGTTTCATCTTTCACTAGTAGAACCTGGTTAAAATTGGCTCCTCTTTTTGATTTGACCCTAGTAGCCCATGACAGCCATTCTAAGACCAATTAAAACATGCATAGAACAAAGAGAATTTTCACGCAGATAAGCACTTCTCTTCTGTCCTGGGTGGAATAGCTAATAGAATACGATGCTACCCACTGAACTGTGATGGTTTCAGAGCTCCCCCGAGGAAAGCTCCAAGGGAAAGATAACCCAGAAGGTGGAGACATGTCCTTTTAATCTTGCAAACTCTTCTCCAAGCGCTCAGGAAATACTAGAATTTTTATTAACTCTTAAAATATTAACATTATTATTTTCTTAAGAATATAATTCCTGAATGTGACTAGACACCTTAATGGAGGCTTGAATTACTCCAACTTTCTTTTTTGCCGAGACCTATATCTGATTAGACACCTGTTTTCTGGTCCACGTCTTCCCCTGTCCTGAGTTTGATTTATCTGGCTATCAATTCTTTCCTGCCGTACATTTTGCATTCATCTGGTAAGTGGTGTATAGATAGCCACGTGGTGTATATATAGCCAGGGCCTCGTGAAAGCTCTGCTCGATGTTGGGGCTCCAGACCCCTTCCTCGTCATTGTCCATTGGCTTATCTGCAGAGTCACTCATCATTTCCATGTTTTCAGCAGGGCTCTTGCTGCCACTCCAGCTCTGGGCTCAATGTTGGTGGTGGGATTTTCCAAGCTGACACATTCAGGTTCTTTCCATAAGGAAATTTCATGATTTTCATACCAAGCTAAAGGATCAGACTGCAAAGGATAAGGCCTGCAGCACATGGCGTCCATGTCCTCAACCCAGATTGTCTCAAACACTGCTATTCACAACAAACTGGGGTTGCCTGGGATTCCACACCTGACCTTCCCAGGGCAGGAGTTCTGGCCAGGAATGATACAAACAGGGCAGCCAGGATCCTCGCACAATGTCAAGCCCTTTGTGCAGCAGGCCTACCCCATCCAACCAGCAGTCACAGCCCATTCCAGGGTTCCAGCCTTCATCAGCTCCAGCTCCCTTGGTCCTCACCTGGCAAGGTCAATCCACTGGCACAACCAAAATTTGCTTGGTGGAATTTTCACATTTCTTGAACAACAGTGAGACTTAGACTCAGCTGATTTAAACTACAATATTCAAGATGATGCCAGGGCTTTTTATGGTGTAACCCAGGAGTCCTTAAACTGCAGCCCGCAGGCCATATGCAGTGGTATGATTGTATTTGTTCCCGTTTTGTTTTTTTACTTCAAAATAAGATATGTGCAGTGTACACAGGAATTTGTTCATAGTTTTCTTTCTTTCTTTTTTTTTTTTTTTAACTATAGTCCAGCCCTCCAATGGTCTGAGGGACAGTGAACTGTACCCCTGTTTAAAAAGCTTGAGGACCCCTGGACTGGTCAGTATGAGAGTTCTGAAAATATGACAGTCACCTGTTGCACCAAAGTTTGTTCTTTGGAAAGCAAGTAGTAGAAAAAGTAGAGATGGAGTATGTAAGGTTTGAGAATGGCTGATTTGTATACTGAATAAACTGCTCCCCAGTGTGTGTATATATCATCAACTTCATCCACAAGTTCAAACACTTAAACCAGAGAAATATATGAGGAACAGTGTTTTGGAAAACTTCACAGTTTTATTGGTGGTAACAAACAGGGATACAAAAGAACCTCCTCTGAATGGCTTGTGTATTTGAAGTTTCAAACAGTAAAGATGGAGCACGACATCACATTCAGGGATGTGATGGGCTTGTAAGGGACTGAACACACACTCTTTCTCCATTATCCAACAACTGACTGAAACTGCACCATGCAGGGTGGTGCCCTGGCCCAGAGGTCACCTCAACTTTTCTAAATCCTGTTTGGAACTTGGAGTCATTTTGTCGTGTGTTCATACTATCAACGTAGCTGTGAAGTTCTGGTACAGTTCCTATGTGTTCTTCAAAAACAAACAAACAAACAAAAAAAAAAAAACAAATCCTCATCTGACCTGCTGGCTGATTGGTTTGCAAGGGTATGTAATGAAAGCAATCATTTTCATGTGATTGAAACCATCACTGTCATTGCCGTCATGTCAAATGATTTCTTCTATTATAGAAGTAAAAAATAAGTATAATGTAGGTAAGGCCCAAGTTCCAAATGGCAAGCAAGATTAGTCAAGGTCACCCAGTGGGCTGGGTTTCTCTGTTTTCTTTCATTTAGCCACAATCAATCTTCCCATCTCAGGTGCATGGTCCAGATATTGAGAGACATAGTTACCCTGATCCTGGGCATGAAACCCAGCAAGGAGACAACAACAAGACGACAAAGGCATCATCTTACAGGGAAGGCAGGTAAGTTGGAATATCTATTCCTGAAAAATTTTACTAACTATGGAGAGAAATATTTGCTAGTGTGGCTTGGAGTGGGTTATTTGACATAACAGAATGAGTGGAAGATCAATTTGAATGTTTCTTCCAATGAATGTGAAACTAATACTGGCTAATTAAGCAGAAAGCACAAATACATGATCAGTCACCAGGCATTTGATGTCACTAGGCATTTGTATTGCCTCATGCTCATCCTCTTGCTTTACCACTTTATTCTCATATGTTAGCTTTCATTCCTTCCTTCCTGCAATAATAAATGGTTGTACAACTTGTATATTTAGGAGCTGGGTACACAGTAGTGGACAGAACAGGTAAGACCCCTGCCTTCTAGGACCCATCTGTGTGGTTAGAGGAAACATTCAAAATATAAGGAAATAACTAAACAGGATAAATGTGCTAACAACATATACTGTGAGGGAAAATGGAATGCAGTAATAGACAACCACTGGGAGGCTACTTAAATGACTGGCTGGATAAGGTTGCCAATAAACTAGAATAGGGATCTGTCACCGCTGGGGAGGCTACACCTCCCAGTGCTGCACGAAAGAACCAGGCATGACATGGATTGAAGTTCTAGCTTGCAAAAGGTGGGCTAACCAGAGGTGCAGGAGAGCCCCGAGCCCCCTCCGCAACAGCTATTAAGGTGATACACAACAGGTGTGGAGAGTTAAAGTAATGACATACGAGGGCTGCGTGGGTAAGGATTGCCACATGCTTTTCCCCACATGCTCTTTCCTCATGTGTTCTTTCCCCACAACCCCTATGAAGAAGCACCAAGCATCAATGTTTAACACCTGCTTACTAATGAGTGATCCATCTTACTTCATTCTGCAATGCTTCGTTATTTGGGGGCTTCCCCCTAAGTCACAAAACATCTCTAGGCTCTAGTCTTCTGGGAGACTGTCCTATTCTCAGTGTTTCCTTCTAATGTGACAAGAATCAGTAACTGTCCTTGCAAACATGGTGTTCATTCCTCTACAAGGATCAACAAACTTTTTCTGCTAACAGCCAGTAAGATAGTAAATAGTTGAGGCTTTGTGAGCCATACAGTCATAGTTATTCAACTCTGCCACTGAAGCACAAAATGGAGCCATAATGTGAAAATGAATGGGCACAGCTGTGTTCCAATAAAACTTTAATCACAAACACAGGTGAGTTTGTCCTATGGGCCATAGTTGTTCCACATCTCAAATAGAAATCCATGTCCTTGATGGCTTTATAGTCCTATTCAAGTGGCCCCAGCTGTCTTTCCAGAATGGCTTTTGTAGACACTCCACAGCCAAGCTATTACTCTCAGCACCTTGCAGAGAAGGTTGGAAACCTTAAACTCTACAGTCTTACTTGCCTCTAGTCTCACTTTCCAAGTGTATAATAATTGAGGATTTAAGAGAGTGCCCTTAGGAAAAGAACGAGGATAATTAGTGCTTGACTTGAGCTCTTTGTTGCAATGATTAAGGCTTACCCCTTTGGGATCCATCGAAATGCTACCCAATGTGTGCACCCATTTAGGCTTTGTCAAAAGCCTTTTGGAAATTCTAATAGTTTATATCCACTGTCCTATAACCCTCTGCTTTCCACATAATCTCCTTCATTCTTGCTCTCTTTTTTCCCACCACATTTGTCAAACAAGATTTATCCTTTACAAAACCACAATGGCTAGTTTTCATCAGTTCATATTTCTCCAGATATTTTGTGATCTCATTCCATCTAAATGTCTCTCAGATCTGTTTACCTCTGAGGTTAGGCTAGATGGCCTATAATTTCTCATTCCCTGCCACTCTAAATGGGTCCCTGGCTAAGCAAGGGCTCCCTTCAGTGAGGTCAGCCAGAGAAACTCATATATATTGTAAACATGCCGCGAGGTATTCAGCAATAACATTCAGTGGAGTTTACTTTAGTTCAGAGGTCAAGGGGATTTGAAAAAAAAAAAAAAAAGTACACAAAAATTTGTTCTATTGGAGTAAGCTTGACAAAATCAACTGCTAACAAAAACTGGACTCAGACTCTGTCATCTAGAAAGGGAAGAAAAGATATTCTTCCCTTCTTCTCATTTCTGAGATCCCCAGAATGAGAAACAGATATTATATATGGTTACCTGTGCTTTCATTTTTATTTCACTCTTCCCATCACTAAACCACAGTGTCAGAGGCTGGGAATGGAAGAGGAGAGGTGGGAATAAAGAGAGGTTGGCTAATGAGCACAAAATATAATTAAATAGAAGGGGTAAGTTCTAGTGTTTGATAGTGTAGTAGGATGACTGTACTTAACAATAATTTATTGCATATTTCAAAATAGCTAGAAGAAAATATTTGGAATGTTCACAACACAAACAAATGATACAGGTTTGAGGTAATGGATATCCTAATTATCCTGATTTGATCATTCATTACACATTGTATGTATGTGTCAAAATATCACATGTACCCCCATAAACATGTACAATTATACATCAATAAAAACTAGATTAAAAAATGAGTTCACCAGTGACATGCCCAGAAATATGGTTTTACCTGTCCTGGTCTTTGTGAATGGCTCTGCCATATCCACACAAACTCTAATGGAAGTGTGTAAAATCCGGGGGTTAAGGAACATGCAATGCTTAGGCACTATGCCATTGTTTCATTCCTTATCATTGTTTCTCATTTTTACCTTCTCTCTTCTGACACACTAACTCAACCTGACAATACATGTGGTTCCTGAAATTTGCATCAAATCTCCACACTCCTATAATCCTATAACCCTTACCCTCTAACCCTATATGCCTCAGCTGAGACTAAAGAGTTTTCTTATTTTCTAATCCCATGATAGAGAACAGGGCCAGCCAGCCCAGGCCCAATCTCCTTTATAGAGATTAAAGAGGCAGGAAAATCAGTTACCAGAAGTTCAAATCCAGGGATGAGTGGACCCAACTCCAAAAGGTTTCATCCATCTAAGAGCTGGTACAGTGTCAAAGGGCAGTAGTAAAAATGGCTGGAAATCTACTTCTAGGGGGTAACCTAGGACAGATAAAACTGTGGGAGACTAGATACCAAGGCTGGGAAACCACAGGGACGTAGTGGCAGCAAGGTCAGAAAATAATCTTTAGCCAGACTGAGTGCAGCCCCAGGCAGAGCTGCTGACATGGGGCTTCTTGCACTACCTTGCCCCACAGCCAGGCGAGTTCTTAGTATACAGAGCAACAGGAGCAAACTAGAGCAGGCAGGACATGACCACTGGTATTCCTCTGCCTTCCATTCAAATGATTGAAAAGCTCCTTCACGGTTCAGCAACACTAAAATGTTTGAAGTGTAAGAGGTCTTGTCCATGTTGGAGCCAAAGCATTCAAGAGTAAGTTGCATCAGCTTCTCAGCTCAGCCCAAGACCAAACCAGAAAGAAGGTGGTATTGGGGGGTGTAGTGGGCGGGGAGCAGAGGCCCTGGGGCAGCCCCTCAATGCGTTTAATGTCTTACTTGGCATTCTTGGGTTTTTTCTCTTTGAGAAAGAAAGCATTTCCTTCCCAGATGTCAGTCAGCACAGGAGGAATGTGGGGTGGAGAGTCTTTCAGGGGAGCGTGTGAAATAAATAACTTCACTCATCGAGACAAATGCTTTGTCTGTAGTCTCTAGCATTCTGTCCCATGCACACCTCATAGTGTTGTAAGCTGGCTGGCTGGGGTCAAAAGCCAGAGCCATGAAATAAAACTTTGACTGGTTCACAGTAAAGCTGAACTCACAAACCCCAGCCACACCATTGAACAGCGATGGCTAGAGATGGCACCACCCCCAGGACCTATCTTGGAGGGCTTCTGCCTTCCTCTCCTGAGGGGGACTTGGACACTGGGAAAAATCAAGTTGTGTTGTCAGCAGGAAGTAAAGGAGAGGATTCCCAGAACCACATCCAGCAGCACCATGCCAAAGCACACTTCTAGTCAACAGTTAGGTTTGATCCAGTAATGGAGATGAACAGTTAGGTTTGATCCGGTAATGGAGATGAACTGTGTTCAGCTTATTAACAACACAGGACTGAGGCACAATACCTCGCCCCAAGGAGGGATACAGGAAGCAGGAATGGCCTGGGCCTCCTCCTATCTCTTTCCAGGCCTTTCTCCCTACAAGGCCAAGATGGCACTCTCACAGGGTGCTTCTGAAGGTGCCTGAGCTCACATCCTTCCTGTCCATTCTCAGAACTTGCCTATTTAGGATTGCTTTGCTGCAAACCCAGCTGGAAGGCAAAGCTAATCTGACCAAGAAAGCCACACGAGGCAAGAGCTTCCCATCTCATTCCTCCCCCAGAAAGCATTGGTATTTTTCACACAGCCCTTTGATGACTTAACCCAGAAAAAGCTAAGTGGAAGAAGAACGATACTGACAGGGCTTTTTGAATGTAATAATTAAGAGGAACTAACACAGCAGGTTTGGAATGGGGCACACCTGGTTTCAAAGCGTCGGATTCACTGTGGTCTTGAGCAAATGGCTTCTCTTTAAGCCCCTCTTCCTCCTCTTCTCCTCAGACTTCCTCTTTTTCTCCTCTTTCATAATAACATTTTGATGAGCACCTTCTCTCTACTAGGTTCACGTGTAAACTGGTTTTTTGTTTGTTTGTTTTTGTTTTCTTTTGTTGCAGGTTTTGGCCAGGGCTGGGTTTGAACCTGCCACCTCTGGCATATGGGGCCGGTGCCCTACTCCTTGAGCCACAGGCACCACCCGGTTCACATGTAAATTGTGCAAAATAATGATCACCTGAGAGAACTGTTGTTTGGATTCAGGTAGGAACTAGACATGAGGCATTCAGCCCCATGCTTAGCAGAGGAGGCATTTGGGGAACGGAAATCGTTAACCTTCTTTGTATAATAACAAAACCTGGGCCGGCTGCATTGAATACTCGAGAATCAGGAAAGAACTTAATTTTTTATATTGGCTTGGGATGGCCAGATATCCTCCTCTTCCTACAAGTAAGTTGAATATCCTTAGCACAAATGGGTGTTCCCTGTACCTGGGAGAGGAAGAGGAGGCTGTAAAGGCTAAGCTAAAAGAGCAAGCACTCAGGCCAGGTATTGCTATTTTTGCAAACTCTCCTTTTGTGTTCAAAATCCTACATGTTGGGCAGAGTCTTACACATCAGAGTTGAGAATTCCAGACTTGATGATTTGTTCAAAATAATCATCAAAAGATCCCTTTAGAAATTCCTTAAATCACCAGAATTTCCAATAGCAGGAAAGTTGTGAATATTATTCAGAGCTAGAAAGTACTCTAAGATTAGATAGATATTTGGTGTATAAAGAGACTGAAGACCAACTCAATAAGAGGACAAATCCAGTGTCTTGAGGCTTGTTACTGGAAGAAAGGGAATGAGAAAGCACGTTCCAGAATACCCAGGTTCCACTATGTCTTGTGACTTCAGCATTTCAATAGAAACAATTCTGAGTTTCCTCGTGAAAGAAAGGGATATCAGTATGGCAGAAAGAGCATAGGCCTAAAAACTCAGCCTAAGTATTTAAGCCCAGCTCCGGCCAGCAGGATGAGTGACTTGGGGCACATAGCATCACCCATATGCACACTTGTGCAACCACTGAAAGCTCTGGATCCCTTCCCTAGTTACAGATGTCATAAGCATGTGACGCTCCCACAAAGAGCAATAGAACACCCAGGCTGTGCCTGGCTAACAGACTCACTTGGAGCTCTTTCCTCACTCTGTCTAAATAAAGGCAACCGCTCTCTGACCATCTTTTGTCAATAGCATGTTTGTGCTATCATCTCCAGGGTCAATGGTTGTTTGTTCTTGGACTATATTCTGGGAAGCTTTTTCTCTGTCACAGTGAGCCTCTGAGATGAGCCTAAAAGAGGCTCAACCACACAGGATACTTTAGAGAGAGAGAGAAAATAAAACAAAAAGAATAAGAAGGGGGAGACAAGATGGGCAATATTAAACTGGCCTAGTCTAAAGTGCATAATGGTAAAACTCTAACAGTGAAATTGGGCTTTCCTTTGGCTCCAAAACCCTCTGTCACTGAGGGAGAACAGAGCAAGTCAGAAGCTCAAACTTTTGCTGGCTAAAGTAAGAGTGTGCCTTTGGATTTAAAATCTTCTCTTTTGCATCATAAATTCAATTCAGCCAGTGTGCAGAGAGCGGCTACTCTAAGTTAAGCTCTGTTGTTGTGTTAGGGGCTGTGAGAGGGAGAGACGAAGGGAATCCCCATCCCTGCCGCCAAGGAGGTCATGATTACAATTGAACGGGAGTGAGAATGGGATGGGAACCTACTAATCATAATGCCACACAGAACATAAAGTATTCATTTAGGCATTTGTCTGTTTCTTGAGTCTACAGACCTTTATCGGAGTATTGTCTATGTATAAGGGAAATGTTAACACCAGGAATTTAAAGAATAAATAAGCCAAGACCTCAGCCCTTTAGAAATTCATGGTCCTACCAGCAATATGTCTGTGCTTGAGACAGAGCTACAGGGGTTTAGAGAGAGAAGAGCTTTCCTTATGAGGTGACAGGCAAGCCCCCAAAGCAGAGGTGGTATTTAAGGAAAGGCTGGTTCATTTCCTGACCCAGCCCTGGAATCAGCTATGTCTCCAAGGACATCTAAAGACAGAGGTACAGAGGAAAGGGGATTCCAAATGAAGGAAAAGTATGAAAAAGCACACAAAGGTAGGAAAATAGGAGGCAGGGTCATGAAACTACAAGTGAGTGAGTTTGGCTGGTATGAGGGTATGTCAGGGGAGGAAGATGGTATTGCTGCAAGGACCTCAGGTGAGACCATACTAGAAAGCAGGTTTGGAATCTCTTCCATGTGGACCTGGAAAATCAGGAGGCTGGTGAAAACGGCCACATGCAAGTGAGATGTAACTAGTGTGGGGCTTCAGGAAGATGAGGCAGGAAAAACACAGCAAGCACATTTGAAGTACAAAAGTATACAGGAATCTGAAGCTGGTGGGTCAAGTTTGATATGACAGTCAAGGTTCAAATAATGGAGAATGCTAGTACTCAAACTGTGGTCTTGAAATATGTTTTCCACCAAAAGAATATCAGGACATTTCTTGAAGATGTGACTGACTTTAAGTCTGGAGCAGGAGACATACAGTATGGGTCTGGAATATCTTATGTCAGAAAGGACTAGTGGGTTGGGGAAAAAGAAATAAGAACCAACCTGGAAGAAGCACCGCAGGCCAAACACAGGGCCGTTCAAGCTTCAAATCAGGGTAACAATTGCAGTGAATTGAAACACAGCATATGCAGGTAAAATCCACACTTTCCTAGTGATGTTAAAAAGAAAGACAGTAATTGGTCGTTCTTGGAAGACACTAGGAAACCATCCAGTAAGGAAAATAATCATGCATTTATCTTTCCTTTCCTGCATGAGATGCAGTGCTAGGAACCCAAACATCAAATGAAGGGAACTTTATCTTAAGAGAAGTATTTCTGCCAATAAATGAATAAGGAATGATAGAAATAGAACATCACCATTGTGCCACATCTATAGAACTACCAACCAATATATACAAAACACAGGGATGGTGGACTATCTCTAATGACACCACAAAGATACAATTAACAGACCTGTTTGATTCAACAAATAAGTTGCAAGGGGGGGAAAATGGAGGGTAAAATATATATAATATCCTTAAAAATTATCAACTAATCATAAACACAGACTGTTTCTGGATCTTGGTAAAAACAAACTACAAAAAATAAAACCATATACGACATTTGGGTGTCTAATAACATTAAGAAACTATTGGCAATTTTATTGTAAATTATACATTGTGGTGATATTTGTTAAAATGTTCTTCCTTTTAGGAATATTTGTGGATAAAATGAGACTGGGTTGATTACTGGTGAGCTTATGATGAGTGGATGGGAATTCATCACAGTGTCTTCTTTTGTATGTGTTTTTAGTGTTTCATAACAAGAAGTTAATAAGTCCAAATAATAATGAAGTGATGCAGGATTGAACAGGGAACTGGAGAACCGGGAAGGCAAGGCGAGGACCCAGGCCAGAGACATCTCGGTCCCCGCTGGGAGCGGCCCCTGGCAGCGCGCCTGCCTGGGGAGCTGGCCCGGGCCAGACAGCTCTCGGCTGTTTCTCTCCTCTTGCCTTGGCTCAGACTCTCCCTTGTTTGGGTTCTCTCTCTTTTGAAAGTCTTCCCGCTGCTAACATTTAGTCAAGCTTCACCTCCTCCTTGCAGCCTTTTCTGTGTGTTCCTCCTCCCTGGGCAAAGCAGACCACGCCCTTATCTGAGCCCCACCCGCCACACTCGCTTCCCTCGGGACATCCATCCTTCCCTTAACCTTTAAACTCAAGGATAGTCGGGGGCATGTTTGTATTCCCTGTGTCAAGTTTAATGCTTCTCACACAATGGATGTTGAGATCTCAGGGAGCGAAACAATGGGTGGCTGATTCTGACCCTTGGTGCCCAGAGCAAGGGCAGTGCCATTCACAGAAATGAGAAGACTGAGCAGTTAAACGGAAAGGTGCAGGAAGCATTTGGTTTCAGGCATGTGGGATCTATAATTCAAAAGACTCAAACTCAAAAAGGAAAGCTACAGCCACATCTACATATTTGAAAGGACCCTCAGCAAGGAGAATTTAAGGCCGTGGAGAGCATAGACTTGTAACAGGAAACACTATTGAGAACACACTTAGGAACTAGGAGGACATACCAAGGGGGGTTGGGGGGGAGGTTAAAAACAATAAAGAGGATGATTCAAGTATTTACAAAGGGGTGTGGTGTGGGACAGAATTCATGATGGACGTCCCCGTGGATGGGCTGAACTAAAGAGGCCCAGGGTGTGCTACAAGGAAGTGGTTCCAGCCAAGGGAAGAGTGAGGAAGGCAGCAGAGACCAGAAGCCAGACCCGAGAGTCAGTGGGGTCAGAGTTGTTGAAAAATGAAGTATCACCGTGACTCTCTTCATAAAGCTGGTCATGAAGAGCTGGAGACAGGTAATAGTCAGATACTGGATTTTTTCCTGGTGTTGCAAGAATGAGGGAATAATGATGCAAAACATATCTGGAGGGACATAGTAAGAAGGAGGAACTCATGACTTCCAACCTATGAATACATGTATTCTTTGCTTTGTTCCTGTGTCTGATGGAGTTAGTAAAATGTTATCATTTGTTCTTAGAGACACGAACAAAACCATATGCATATAAAAACACACATGCATTTATGTAGCTATGAATACATGCCAGGTTGTTTACTTACATCAGCCCATAGTCTTCCCAGCCCCACACCACAGTCATGGTGCCGATGTTGTCATCTCATGTTAAAGATGGGGAAACCGAGGCACCAAGAGGTCAGTTAACCTCTTGTGTGAGGTGCTGGTGAAAGGCAGATGCAGCACTTGAACCAAACCCAACAGTTTGGTTTAAAAGTCTGTGTTCTTCACGACCACATCCTATGTTCTTTTACGTGAGGTCAGCTTTTTTTTTATAACCATTTTATAGAGGAGAAAACCAGTTCCATGAAGATAGGTAACTTTCCAAAGAGTCAGCAGCAGAGCCAAGATTGAAATTCACATCTTCTTGTGCCAAGACTGGGATTTTTTCCATTACCCACTGTTACCTCTTCTTGGGAAAGGAAATAAAGATGTTATCTATGAAAAGTGAGAGAAGGCCCCAGGGAAACTGGGCACCTGTAAAGAATTGTTTTAAAAGAAAAAAAAAAATCCTGAAACAGCTTTTGTGAGTAATGTGATGGTTAGTCAACCGTGAATATAATTTCAAAGGATATGTTATAACCAAAAAGCAAATTCTAACAGAAAGGAAGAAAATTATTAATAAATATGTGTTGAACAAATAAGTGAATTAAACAGATAGAAATACATTCTCTGACTCCATCCATTTGCTTCCAGAAATACCTCTAGGTATAGACAATGACAGTGAGCACGGACAATCTCATTAGTCTCTGTGGCGATACTATCAAGTACAGCCAGATTGCTCGTGTGAGATTTAGAATTCAGTCACTGAGGCACTAGCAATTAGGAAGGAGAAATAAAATCATGTGAGCATGTGTAGGGCTGGACCAGAGAGCCCTTGTAAGACCACGCACAAACTGATAAGGTGAGGAGAGCAAGTCAGTGAGCAAAACTGGAGGGAGATGGAGTAGGTGGGGGGGAAGCAGCAGTGACACTGCAAAGAGAGACCAAATCATCCTTACAGGAGTCAATAAAATGTATATTTGGTAGCTTAGTGTCTTCCAGTCCTGGTTCCGATGAGGTCTAGTGTTATGCAGGTCATTTCTCTGGTAAGCAGCCTTCATGATAGCACCTAAGGACCCCCACCTGCTGGGATTAACACCCTTACGCTTCCTCTCACAGAGCTGGTACAGAGGTGAACAGGAGTGATGGCATGCCACTCTGGGGGTTAGGCGACAACACTGTGGCTTCTGTCTTGGATTCTCTCTCTTAGTTCACTCACTCTGGGGGAGGCAAACTGCCAAGTCCATAGGGAACTCAGGCCATCTATGAAGAAGCCCACCTGGGGGAAAAGAGATTTTCAGAACCAGCCGGTAAGGACCTGAGGCCTGCCAAGAGCCGCATCAGTGAGCTTGGGAAAAAATCCTGCTAGTTGAGCCTGGAGATAATTGGCTACAACTTCATGGGAAAGCTTGAGGTAGAACTAGCTGATTAAAGCTGCTCTTGAATTTCTGACCCAAAGAAACTATGAGATAATAAATGTTTATTGTTTTAAACTACTAAGTTTTGAAGTAATTTGCTACACAGCATTAGATAACTAATATACTTTCCTTAGCTCCTGGGAGAACTGTTTCATTTAATGCCCCATAAGCTTCCCTTCACAAAGCATTTGCTTCTTTGAACAAGTTTGAATGTGTCTTTGTTTCTTCTGGTGAAGACACGAGGCTGGAACCCTCACCACCACACTGCCTCCTTAGGGATAACTCTCCCCGCAGCCCGGACGACTCACCTTCATTCCCAACCCTGTTTTTTATCCCATCTGTTCTCCAATATTAGACCTTTTCAGTCTAGTTGGGGAAGTAGGTACATCAGTAAAAGATAATTTCATGTGATCCTGCTGCCATAGAGCTAGGTACCCAGTGAGGGGAGGTACAAAAAAGATAATAATTAATTCTGCCTGCAGAGGTCAATGGAGACTTCATAGAAACGGTGACATTTGTTGATACCAGAAAATTAACTAAGAACTCTCTAAATAAAGAGCAAGGAAAGGGACCTCCAGGCAAAGGGACAAAGGTTTTTCATTGCCAATGAGAATATGAAACTCTCTTCAAAGTTTGAAATGAATGGTTAGTTACTTAGAAGGTAGCCGTTTCATATACAGATGCTCTAAGTAATTCCAAGAATTAATTTTATAAATACTCTCAACCTAACCAGAAATTTTTCTTATAAACTTAAAATAGCCATGAAGACATAGACATATAGATATTGTTGCAGCTTATTCTGAATAGATAAAAGATTAACATAATCAAAATGCCCATTACTAGTAGATTGATAAAATTAGATTATGTACATTCATGTGCAGGAATACTAGGCAACTGCTGATAGAATTAGGCAGCTCTATAGGTATAGCTATAAAATATAGTAAGTGAATAAACCAGGTGCAGAGTGGTATAGCTAGTACACGACCTATGTGTGTGTGTGTTTGCATTTATGCTTATTCATTCATTCAACAAATATTAATTAAGCTCTTCTCACATGCCTGGCACTATTCTGCAAGCAGAGGATAATGGTACTGAACAAGATAAAATGTGGGACGTGAAGCTTATGTTCTAACGCGTTCTATATGCATAGACTCTGCAATGACAAAAAGAATCTGGGAGCAACTGCTGCCTGGACCAGGTGCACTGTGTGGTTGAGGGTCTGGAACACTTTCATTCTGTTTATCTTTTGGTATTATTGAGTTTTTACCATGCTCAAGAGTTATCTGGCCACCCCCAACAATTTTTAATTATAAAAAGACAACGGCCATTTTATGCCATGACGCCACTTAGACTACTAAGTCAGATCTAATACTTCTTGCTAACACACTCCTTCTACAGCCCCTACTCATTCACTTCTTTCTATATAGATAAAGTCAAACCAAGAAATGATCTTGGAAACATCATTCAGATTGGTGGTTTCTGGCCTGAGTTTATCTCTAGACTAGAGAAGGGTCAACTATAATCAAAATGTGTGATTTTTAAAGAAGAAATTCCATCTTAAACCACAGAGAGAAATAAATGGATTTTTGGGATAGGCTCTGAGTTGGTTACTAACACAGAGTCCCTCGTGTGAAAGAAATAACAGAGTTGGACATGATTAGTATCATTCTAGTACATCGCCACAACAGAACTTTACAAATGATTCCCAGCAACGAGGCAGAAGGAATGTGCCAAGATTCCAGTAGCAGCCCTAATGGCTGGTTTTGCAATGGTTCCAAGGGGAAGGGGGAGGCACTTGCTGAAATATTAGGCATCATGTTTTCATTCAGGTCCCATGGGAACACGCAGTGCTCCCTCCTCCAGCTGCCTAGCCTGCTGACAATGTATTACCTTCATCTCAAACCAACATAACTCACTAATAACGTTGCAGACCAGGAACTAAGTTTAGGCATGTATCTGGATTAGGCGTGATCTGTGATGACAAAGGTTCCAAACCAAGCACAAATACCACAGATGGATTTATGCAAGTGAGGATGCTCGTTGTGGTTAGTTATCACAGTTACATCATTTAGCACTGGGGTGGAGACAGGGGGAACAAGAAGCTTAGGAAGTGAGCCTCTGGACGCATGGGGTTGGTTCCAGCCGTCACAGAGGAAAGCACTGTTTGTGTGGCTCCGCTGCCCTTGTCAGGGCTCTGCTGACATCCTACATCATCCTGGCCAGCCCTGTCAGACAATGTCTTTAAACAGAGGCTGCCATTCAGACCTAATCAGATGAGAGTCTTGTGATACCTATCCGTGTCTCTCCAGAGCAAAATGAGGTCACTAAGTCCCTGGGAGTGTCACCTCCGTGCTGGGAGGCTGCAATCTGACAGAAGATTCCAGAATTTGAGCCTTTATCTGTCAGACTCCATTGAAACTCTCTGGGAGTTATACTGACTTCAATGTCCCTTTTTGTTCTTTTATACTGAGTTTTATGGGCAGTGGATTCCCCTCCCTGTTGGATAGGAGGTGTTGTGGCCTCTCTGGGCCAAAAACCACTCTTGGCCCAGCAGGATCGTATTTGGCTTTAAGACAAGCCTGGCTGCCCAAGAATTGGCTGAGAGCCTGCTCTACAGACTTTTTAGAGCAGTGGGACCAAAACAAGGAGACCTTAGAATGCAAAGGCTAAGCATTGCAGGCTCAGTTCGCCCAATTTAAGGGATAAAAGAAGTACTATAGTCAGTGTCAACTGCATACATCTACATGATCGTATACAAATGCTCCAGGGGTCTGTAGCCCTCCGGATCCCTGGACATCTTCTATTGGATTTCATAGTGTCTGAAGCACCCAGAGAAGGGCCAATGTGGTAAGATGTATCTCAGTCTCAAGGAGAAGAGACAAATTGCCCTTGACGGATCATCACCATTCCCAGCACAGCCTGCCCCAGTCTCTGTACCAGGCACTCTGCGATGGTGCTGGCTCAGGAGTGACAGTATACACTGCCTTCTTCCTCACAATAAGCCTGTGTTAGTGGGATAAGGACACTATCATTCTCCTTCTTTTACATCCACAAAAGCTGAGAAGAGAAGATAATGATTTAGTCAAAGCCACAGAGCTGGAAACTCAAGAAGTGAGAATTGAACCTGCTCTTTTGGGCCCAGAGGAGATACTTGTCCCATAGACCTTCCCAACAACAGTGTTTATAGAGTGGCTGAGTGTGATTCTTGTACACAGAAGAGTGTGATTGGGAAACAGGCTCACAGACCCAAGCACTGAGTCCTTTATTTCCCCAGAAGTTGCTGATCAATTTTCCACCTCTACTCTACCAAGAAAAACCCATGAAGGGAACTAGGGAGAATTCAGAAAAGAGGGAATCAAAATAACCAACGTACTGAAAAGTTAGGGAAGCTAGGATGATTTCTTTCGGAAATGGAGGAAGTAGTGGTCATATAATACTTTTCAATTAAATGAATAAGTATCAAGACATATCACAGCCAAAGGTGAGAGAAGCCAAAAGGTGCCTCCAACCCAAACTTTTTCCTTGCAGAAATCTCCCACCGGTGGTCCCAGATTCTATTTCCTGGAGCCCACGGTTGATATTCATTTGTGTCATCTTGGTAATCTTTAATACCTTGTCATAGATTCGAATCCACCTCTCATATAAAGAATCATGGCCCTCTGGAGAGTGAGGCTGTGGGGGAAGAGAAGGCTCACTAGCCCCAGTTTACACAGAAGGAGGAAGCCAGGCCTGTGGGACAGACTGCAGCTGAAAGCAATGGGGCTGGCTGGGATGGTCACACGCTGGCAGCAGTTGGGACAGTAGAAAAGTTGTGGCAATGTCATCAGCAGGGGCAGTTGCAGGGAAATTAGTTCACAAGGCCCTGCAGCATGTGATGCAGCCTAAGAGGTGTGCAGGGTGAGTGTTCAGATACAGCCTTTGCTTTAATTCCTGTTCACTCATGTTAACATATATAAAAATACAGACATTGCCAACAGAGCAAGCTTGTCATTTTAGATGTTAGTTCTTAAAAACAGGTGAGTTTTTTAAAAAATGATTTCATTTAAAAGGAATTTGATGAAAAATGCCAAATTAAATTACAAGGTGTCCTCAGACATGACATTGGGAAAGTGACCTCCAAATGACTGAAGTTTTGAAAACCTCTATTGAGACTTTCTTTTTTTTTTTTAAATGGATTTAATTTTTTTTAATTTTTTTTTTTTTTTTTTTTTTGCAAGTTTTTGGCCAGGGCTGGGTTTGAACCAGCCACCTCTGGCATATGGGACCAGCGCCCTACCCCTTTGAGCCACAGGCACCACCCTCTATTGAGACTTTCATGCTTCCCCAGCAAACATTAACTGAGCACCTTCTTTGTCCCAGCACCATGCTAGGTACTGGTGCTCGCCTTTAAGGAGTTTATAGTCTAAGTAGTGAGACCAGTAAATCTTTACAAAAGAATGTGCCACAGCCACTGGAGACGCAAGAGGCAAGCTCCCCAACCAAGCCCAGAGGACTTGGGGAAGCTGTGTAGAAGAGGCAGTGTGGAAACTGAGTCTAGGAGCATCTGGAGGCGCTGGGCACACACGGAAGGACAGTGGTGTCCCAGGCAATATGCCTGCATCAGACCTCAGGATCATCTGATAAAGCAACTCTTGATCCCATCCCCCCACCCCTGGGAGCCTCTGCTTCTCCAGAGAACGCCTGAGCACCATGCCAAGTAGGCAGGAGGGTAAAAGCAGAAATGTACCTGCCCGCCAAGGAACCAGGTCCAGCAGATATTCAAGGCCTACAGGGACTCTCCATCTCAGTTGATCTGATTTTAGATCAGAGTGCTCCAATCCCTGAGCCTGGGCTGTGACAGTCCCCAGGTGCTCTGGCGTTGACTTCCAGATATAGTGACCCCCCCCTTTCCTGTTCAGCCTGCTTCTCCAGAATCACCAGTTGCAATGTCTCTAACACAATCGAGGCCTCCTTCCAGATTACTTGTGTGTTTGATCATGCAGTGCTTTATTCTTGACCTTGGATTGTACCACAAGTCCCATAACTCTGCCTGCTATGGTTCAAAAGTCAGGGGCCACATCCCTCCCCTGAGTGGTCCCTAAAAGCAGTGTGCGTCTGACCCACAGAAAAGACACACAGACGAGAACAGCTGGTGGTTGATTTTCCTTTTCCAAAACCAATGCCCTTCATTTCAGAAACCCTGGAGAACTTGCACAATTAAAAAGTGCAATTAATTAGAATACTTAAAACCCACCAGCAGCCGCGTTCAGAACAGCAGCCAAATGTAAAGCAGCAGCCGCCTGTGCCGCTGCTGCCGCCTCTGACTGCTCCACTGGGCACTGCCAGCTTAAAGAGATAGGCCCCAGACAGCACCCAGGAGGCCAATAAAGGACCAGATGCGGCCTGGAGATGCTGGAGGAAACACAGCACAGTTCTGGGACGACTCATTTGGCAGTGATGTAATTGGATACCTTTAATGAGCACTCAAATTTTTTAAAAATTTTACAATCATGCCTTTCTTATGACTGGTTTTCTATATTTCTCCATCTCTCAAAAGGGAAGCAAGTTGAATCAAGTAATCATGCAATAATAAAAATATTAAAAGAGCTTACTCATGGATCTTTGCATTTCTTTAGCTCTCTGGCAGAGGAAAAGGGCCTCCAACAGTACCTGGCACATAATAAGTGCTCAATAAACACTAGTTTTATGAGGTTCTGAATCCAGAGGATGTGAAAATACAACATTTGGTCCAATGCTGAGATAAGTCTTTTCTAGGAGGTTGACAGGAGGCATGTAAATGGAGATGCTGTTAAATCTATCATAGCTTTTTATAACAATGATAGCCATCTTCGTTTTATCTTCACTCCTCAGAGAGTTTTCCCTTGTGTTTTCTATTCCATGGCCATGTAGTTAACAATAGTAGATAAAAGTATTTCCATTTCCAGATGAAGCAGCTAAGGCTTAGAAGAGACAGCGTGATTAAGCCCACTCCCTGCCTCCTTGTCAACTCCTGTTCCTTATTTCCAGTAACAATTGGGCCTCAACCCCTGCTTCTCAATTGGGTGGAAACACTTCACACTGATTTCCTAAATGAAGGCTACACAGAAAGAAATTATTTTGAAAAAAATAAAGTACCCTCAGTCTTGTTTCTAAAGAAAATCTATTTTACAAATAGTCACTGAGTAATCAACCAATTACTCAATCTTGAAAAAGTGTTTTTATGTGTAGAGCATCACGCTTTTAAAAAGAGAGGGTTATGACTGAGATTTCCTCAATGGTGAGCCATACTCCTGATCAGACTCTACTGTCAAGATGAAATGACTTCAATAGGCCATCTCCTCCCATCTGCTCATGGCATGTTCCACCTGGCACACACAGTCCCCCCCCCCCCAAATGCCATTTTCCCACCCTTCACCAAACCCTGCTTCTCTCTTCAATTTTACCAAACTTGAAAGCCATTCCTTCTCTGACATTTTCCATGTTCCCTTTCAATCCAGTTGACATGCAGCCTACTGGCAACAGATGCACTCTATACTTTGTCCTAAATTAACAGACATTTGCTTCTGCGTATCTTACTAAATTCTCCTTATAGCCAGAGATGTT
Source organism: Loris lydekkerianus (assembly GCA_963574355.1). Taxonomy (NCBI): domain Eukaryota; kingdom Metazoa; phylum Chordata; class Mammalia; order Primates; family Lorisidae; genus Loris; species Loris lydekkerianus. The sequence continues at coordinate 16,657 of CAUYPK010052240.1, read as the reverse complement.
TTCTTTCTCTCCTTAGAGTGTAAATTCTCAAAGGCAAAAATCATAAATTCATCCTTTCTTCACCAGCATTCTCATTTCTCTGCTCTAAAAATGTCTAATTCATTTGGAGATACTGTTCAGTTTCTCTCCCTTCCACCCCACTCAGACATAACTTTATGTGACAATCATCACAATTACCATTCGATGGATAATTTCCACATATTCAATGAGTCAAATGTAATGAAAAATATACTAATATAGTTTGACACTTTATATTCTAAAAACTACTTTTGCAGATAATCACAAATTGCAGGTGCAGTTTCTGTCTAAAGGAAACATGCAGGAAAGCATCTTTAATTGTTTAATTCATTTCAGCTATGTAGGTATTACGCTAATCCACACCATTTTGTTGGTATCACTTACTTCCTATTTTTAAGTTCAAAGTTCTATCTGCCCAAGTAGCAACATTATATTTTAGGACAGAAAGGTGAGGGGTGGGTGAGGGGTGAAGAAGATGGTTTGCTACTTCATTAGAGGACTAAGGTAGTAACTTCAGAACTTCAGAGGAAATTTCCTAATTTTCTCCTTGCTAGCTAATCATCTTACTGGGAATTAAGAAAACACAGGATGGTTCCATACACCAACCGATTCTAAAAGCTCTTCATTTAATCCTGGGAGGTACCTTTTCACACCAAGTAATCCTGTTGAGAATTTTCTTTGTATATTTTCTGAGCCACTCTCGTTCTTATAAACCGAGGGCGAAGAATCCAAACCTATGAGTACAGTGCTCTCTAGCGGTAGGAATGGGTGGACCAGGAGCATTAAATTGAGTTGTTCTTGGTTTTGGAGACCAATCCTGTCTGCCTGCAGCTCAGCCAGGAAGCAAAAGAAAGCTTCACTGTTGTCGCACAGGAGATGTAGTATACTGTTAGGACATCTAATGAGCAGCAGATTCTTAGTGACAAGGGATTCTGCTCTCTGTCTGTCCCCCTATTAATCCTTTTTCTTCAATTACAGAAATGAGCTGTAAAGGAGTAAGTTGAGAGTTACTGAGGAAAAGGCAAATAAGAACAGAGGGAAGCAAATGAGGTCTTCACAATGTGTAAACTTGTGAACAAAAAACACATTAGAAACAAAAAATGGTGTTGACCCTGCTCGGTTCTTACTAGGCACAGATTTGGAGTGATGATGATGACAATGAAGATAAAGGTAATGTTAATGATGGTGATGACAGTGAGAGCTAACATTTAGGAAGTGTTTATCATAGGCCCAATTCTAGGAACCCATGCCAACTTATTAACACACACACACACCCAGAACCCTGAGTTTACCATTTCATAGTGAGAAAGCTGAGGCAGAGAGCAGCTAAGTCTTTTTGCCTGGGCCACACAGCTAATAAGAAGCAGATGTGACATATGAACCTAGGCAATTCACATCCAGACCAAGTGCCATTAATAACAATGTTCAAGAAAAGTGCTAATTTTCAAATTTAGAAAAACAAAGTTACTTCCTGAAATAGCATACTAACTTCAAAGTCAAACTAGAGAAAGGTCACACAGCAACATCTAAGAGTCCACGGGCCACTTCTGCAGATTTTATTCTGGGTGGGCTATTTGGCACAAGCATGCACACGTGGACACACACAGGCTCACAGACAATTGTGCTGTTCTGAAAGCAACAGACAGTATTTTTGTGTTCCCCAAACATAGGACAGCCTTGTTGTTGCAACATGGGCTCCTGGACTACAGCTGTTGGAGCTAGAAGAGTCCAATCATAGATGACAAAACAGAACCAGGAGATACAGTTTCTTTAGGAAATTCAAGAGTGTTGAATTTTGAATGCTTATTGAAGACTAACACCCTAAAAGGGTTTGTGACACTGTCATTTTTGGAGGAGTGGCATAAAGATGATCAAGGACTGGTCCAGCAAGAGGGATGTGGTCCAGTGAGGAAGAAGAGAGGTGATGGCGTAACTGTCATGGCACGGACGAGTCTACAAAGGGCTATGATAATAATTGTCCGTGCTGACTGTTCCCTTTATATCAAGAATATTACATATATCACATCATATATGTACAGAAACTCTGAGAAATTGGTATTCTTATCACACCAGTTTTATAAGGAAGAGTAGTTAAGTTATCTGCCCATCTATCTGCAGTTAACAAGGGGCAGAGGCAGGATTTTTGTTTTTAATTAAATCATAGCTGTGTACATTAATGCAATCATGGGGTACGATGTACTGGTTTTATACACAATTTGAAATGTTTTCATCAAACTGGTTAACATAGCCTTCACGGCATTTTCTTAGTTATTGTGATTTGTAACCAGCTATGTTGGGTGGCAAGAGTTATGGCTGCAATTCTGAAAGAGAAGCACAGACTATCATCCCAAAACAGAGCTAACTATGAGCTTGAGGGATCACGGTGGGCTCTGTGGAGGACACATGTGTGAGAGGTGCCATTAAAAATACACAAGATAACAAGATTTCAACCAGTAAATGGGTCTGGGAAGGGAATTCTAGGCAGAGAAAGTAGAGCAATGGATTAGTTTCTTGTTGTTGCTATAACATATCATCACAAACTAGGCATCTTAAAAAAACAAATTTATATTCTTACTGTTCTAGTGCCCAGAAGTCTAAAATCAAGGTGCTGGTAGGGTCTTCCCCCTCCTTCTACAGGCTCTAAGAGGGAATTGGTTCTTTGGCTGCTCCAGCTTCCAGTGGCTGCTGCTTTCCTTTGACCCGTGGTCACATCACCCCAACCTTTATTTCCATAGTCACATTGCCCCCTCCTCTTCCATGTGTCAAATCTCCCTCTGCTTTATTTTATAAAGACACTGGTTATTGAATTCAGGGTCCTCCCAATAATACAGGATGATCTCCTTATCTGAAGATTCTTGCCTTAAATACATCTGCAAAGACCCTTCTTCAAAATAAGGTAACTTGGCTCAGCTCCCGTAGTACAGTGGTTACACTGCCAGCCACATACACGAAGGCTGGCAGGTTTGAACCTGGCCCGGGCCAGCTAAACAACAATGACAACTGCAATAACAAAAAAATAGCTGGGCATTGTGGCAGGCACCTGTGTCCAGCTACTTGGGAAGCTGAGGCAAGAAAATCACTTAAGCCCAAGAGTTTGAGGTTACCATGAGTTGTGACACCAGAGCACTTTACCCACGGTGACATAGTGAGACTATGGGTCAAAATAATAATACTACTAATAAAGTAACAGTCACAGGTTCCAGAGACTCTTGGATAGACACATCTTTGTATGAGGTGCCATTCAGCCCACTATGAACTCATGTGTAAAGGCCACAGAAACAAGAGGGCCGGTGACACACCTGGGGAACCAAAAGCAATCTGATTGGGTTTCTGAAAGTGAGGTGGGAACTAAACCTGCAAAGGTTGGGTGCGGCCAGATCCTGAAGGCCTCCCAGGCTGTGCTGAGGAGTGGACCCTTTGTTGTATGAAAGGAAAAGAACTGGAGAGTATCAGGCTGAGTGACATATTCAAGATTGTGCCTAAAACACAGTGGAAGAGAGAATCTTGGAGTCTGGGCAGGGGATGGGAGGATGGGGTATCTCTAAAAAATGTACATAAACACTAAAACTAGTGAGTGGAACTAAGAGGAGATATCAGATGATGTCCTTATAAGATACTAATTGAAAATAGAAATCAAATCTTTTCTAGCAGGAGAACTTAGAAGTCTCCACCTCATCCAAGTGATCAGAGTCAACACCACGACCGCCAGGCATGGCCATCACGGACCCTCTCATCTGATGTACTGAGGATACAGCATCACCGCTTTGATGGCCCAGCCAAAAATGTAAGACCGGAGTGTCATCATGAGGAAAAGTCAGAAACAAATCAAAAGACATTCTGTAAAATAAAGTCCTTGTACTTCTCACATTGATCATGAAAGTCAAGGGAAAATGGAATAAATGTCTATTGTTAATCAAGGCCAAAGAAATACGACAATAATACACAAAGTGTGATCCTGGATTGGATCCTACATGAGAAAAAACACTTTTTTCCCCCCCAGTGTACTCAGAGGACAGTTGGAGCCCATAGATGAGGCAATGAGACCTCCCATGAATACGCACGCACGCCAAGACACAGGACACGGCCCAGAGAGCCTGCTTCTCCTGTCCGTGAGCTTTCCTGTCCATCATCCTGCCACCCGCTAACCATACATTTTATTTCTAGTTTTTAAAAATCATTTCTATATTATTCAGCTCACTCAAAGATGAGGTTGATCTATAGCAATGAAATGTCCTCAGCAGTGACTCTGCCTCTGGTCTCCAGGCTTCTGGTGCCCACAGGAAGAAAATTCTGTGCTGTGAAACATACTTGCTAAAAGCCAACATATCACAAATTAAACCCAGCAAGTTGGATGAATTTCCCTTTTCTGCTTCAATCCATGGTCTGATGATGTTTCCAAAATAAAACCCCAAGCAATCAGTGGTTACATTGTGGCAGTATCGGTTCTGGCTGAAAGGTCTATATTTTTAGATTTAAAAGTATTTCAAGGGGCACCAAATATTTCAAAAATTCTGGGAAACTGGGGAAGAACTTCTGGGTAACAAATGTCCATTCAGGAATTGTGTAAAAAGCACTGCCAGATGGCTTAGGTTTGCTGCCCAGGAAAGATAAGGGAATGAAAAGAAAGCCGTTAGCTTGCATTAGGCTTTATGTGGGGCTGCTAAAGCATAATTGAGACACAGTGAGTCTACTAAAAAGGGCCTATTATATAATAAAACCTTAATGAACAGGCATCATCAATGAGAGAGAAAGAGACATAAAAGGTAACTTCTTGGACTGACAGACTTACTGAATTTCAGAGCTCTTGATTTTCCCCCAAGATGGAAATGTGATTCTTGCTGTCGCTTCTCAGTTTTAAGTGGGTGCCCAGCACATGTATTAAACCCAAGAGTCTCTTCCGCTGTTACGTGTTCACAATTTCCAATATTAGAATGTCTTCAATTGCTTGGCATGTCATTTCATTCCCTATTTTTAAAACTATTTTCCACTTAAAATAGTATTTTGATGAAGTATCAGATGCATAATGCAAAACATGGTTCTGCTGAACATTTTCATCTTCGACTTGGAAGATGAGAATAAAAACAGGTTCATTGAACACAGAAATACTAAATGCAGTGGGAATATTGGAAGTACTCACCACAAAATTTGTCTGGCAAAATGAATTGTGGTTTATAAGACATCACTTTACTTAACACATGCAATGAAGAAAAACTCAAAATACCTATGATAAAGGTTAGATTTATGACCATACATATGATAAATGTGTGGTCAAAATGAAACTAAGATTAAATATTGAGTAATGACATTAGCAAACACTACGTGCTATAGCACAATCCTAAGAAAAAGTATATATTAGTGTGTATAAATATAAGTACATGCCCTAATTAATACATGTAAACGAATTTCATGCTCACAAAAACCTTTTGAGGTATGTAATACTATTATAGCCATTTTAAAGAGAGAGAAACTGAGGCACAGAAAGGTTTAGTAACTTGCCTACATTCCCAGAGATAGCATCAGAGCTGGGATTTCAATCCAAGGGGTCTGGCTCTTGAGTCCACGATTCTAATCACTTTTAAAGCCAGCAAATATTTCATGAGTATTGCATGAGTGCTGTGTTTTCAGTACCACCAAGGCTGTGTTAGTCAGTTTTTGCCATAGTAAGAGACAACTCCCATTTCTTAGTGGTTCACTATGATGAATGCTTATTTCTCATTGGTTAGGGGCTGTGAGGTGACCATGACTCTGATCAGCCCCTCTGGGCTCAGCTTGGCTCACCTCAGCTCAGCTCAGCCACCTGTGTCTTCTTGTAGATCCAGGAAGAAGGAGGAACTCTTCTCTGGGACTTAGAGCAGGCAGGAATTCCAGAGTGGTAGAGATAAGCTGAGCAGAACTTGCATATCTACCACCTCTCTGTGAACATGGCAATGTCTAATCTGCTTACATCCTCTTATTCAAAACAAGTCACACGGCCAAGTCCAAAGACAATTAGGGAAGATTGTTTACTTCTCCTGTGGTACGTAAATTAACCACACAAATGGAGTAAAGGTTCAGGAAAAATAATCTGGTAGCTCAAGGTGTCTTCATCCTGCCTAAGTGATGTCATAATTAAATTAATAAAATAAGACTAGGGTATAAATAATTAGGGAACAATAGGAGATACAGGCCATACTCACTTTCCATGGTACCATGTTAAGAGAAACTTGTGCTTAGCAAGATCTATGATAAGAGAGATTTGTTCATACAATGCCATGTAAAGCAAGGACTGCTTTGCATAAATACTAATAATCATCCTTAATAATAAAGGCTCATTTGTGAACTGAGGCCCTTAGTGCAAGCTTTTCTCAGGGTATTTAAAATGGAATTCAAACCATGCCTGCCAGGCCCTAATTCATCGTGCCTTTTGCCACCTTACCCCTGCCCCCGGCCCCATACCTTCCCCTTTTTACCACCCGCTAGCTCCCGGGGCCTTTGCATATGCTATTCTCTCTGCCTAGCTTCCTTTCCTCCAGGTCTTCACAAGACCACCTTTTTAGGCCCTGAAGTCTCAGCCGCAAGCTGATTTCTTCAGAAAGCAATCTTCCCTGATCAAACTAAGTTAGCTCATTACCAGCCACCTTCACTCTCAGGTCCACCATCCTGATTTGTTTTCTGCACAGGCCTTATCACTATCTGAAACTCTTTTATCAATATGTGTGTTTACATAGTAATGGTTTGTCTCTTCCACCAGAATGTGAACTCCAAAGAGCAAGAAACTTGTGTGACTTTTCATTTTATCCGTATTGCCTCAGCTGTGCTCCAGCCCTTATTGGATGTACAGAAGTGGAATCGAATGGGTGAATACATGTAGAAGGGCCCAGATCACGTAGGACCCAGTGACTGTGGTTTAGCTTTTATTCCAACTGCACTGGGAAGCACTTGTACAGTTTGATAGTTACAAACAGCTGTGCATGAGTTCTCTAATTGTCTCTTATATTTTGCCAATCTAATTACGTCATTTGGGGGGCAGGGATCTGCATTGCAAACAATAATTATTAACCTTAGTTACATTTGGAAATAAAATGAGGGGCCAAGGGAGAATTGTTTTAAAACACTGCTGTCCTGACCCCTCCCAGAAATTCTGATTTGACAGGTCCAGGGTAAGGCTTGCACATGAAAGCTTCAATGCCCTCACAGTGACTCTGATATCCAGTCAGAATTAGAAGTCACTGGTCTCAGTGACTCTGAAAGCACATTGCTTATTGCCACTTCAGTGTTGCTGAGTTGAGAATCTGACTCCACTTTGACAGTCTGACATTTAATAGGTGCTCGATCTATAAGTGTTAACTGGCTTCCTAGTAAATATTTGATGAATGAATAAATTAATTAATAATTAAACTAAGTATATAGGAGATTCGAGGAGGCAGAGGTCAGTGTGGACTGGTTATGCTAGTGAAGTCCCATAGCAGGTAGTAGGTCTGAACAGGGCCTGAGGCCTCCTTCTCTTTGCTATAAAATATTCTGGAATTGGCGCAGCACTTATAGCTCAGTGAGTAGGGTGCCAGCCACATACACCAAGGCTGGCAGGTCGAGCCCAGCCCAGGCCTGCTAAAACAACAATGACAACTGCAATCAAAAAACAGCCGGGCATTGTGGTGAGTGCCTGTAGTCCCAGATACTTGGGAGGCTGAGGCCAGAGAATTGCTTGAGCCCAGGAGTTGGAGGTTGCTGTGAGCTGTGATGCCATGGCACTCTACCAAGGTTGACATAGTGAGACTCTGTCTCAAAACAAACAAACAAACACAACATTCTGGAATCCTGGAATACCTGGTTGGAATGGGCCATGGAGAGAGACATCTAACACAGTGGTTTACAGCATTTTTCCTCTCACAGAGACTTTTGAAGTTGATGGACGTTTTGAACATTCTTTCTAAAAAAGAAAAAAAAATCTGTAATTACGTATTCCATTCGAGCAGATTCAAAAAGCTCCTAACCAATGTCTCCCAAGCTCTAAGCCTGAGGTCCAGCTACATACCCACTAAGAGAAATGAGACTGAAGCCCCGAGAAGGGAGGTGACTACTCAGGGCACCGCTGGAGTCAGGGGAAGCAGCTGGGCTGGACCCGAGTCCCCAGGGCCTGAATGTAGTTGCCACTCTCACTTTTTATACCCAGCGAGGGCAAAGTCAAGAGGACGGACTTATCTAATTGTCTTATGTTTCCTACTCTATTCCCTTTACTTCTTAAATCTCACACACCATAAAATTCCAATAGCTAATCTAACTCCACAGCTGGGGCACTTCATTAAAAAGTGAAAATTGAAATTCTAGAACAACCAAGTCTTCCAAATCTACCGTGTTTTCATGCCAATCCTTGGAAATAAAGTAGCAGAAAATGGCCTCAAATCACTGTCACCCTGAAATGAGGGCCAGCCTGTCCCTAGTCCCAGAGCAGCCACCTCGGCCTGTCTACCCCTGAGAGCACAGAGCTGAGGGAGCACCAGAGCTGAATTCCATCACTCCAGATGTTAGGAGAAGCATCATCAAGAGTAACCCTGGTAGCTGGCTGGGAGCAGGTTTTCAGAACAGTATCTCAGCTCAGAAAACGGTAGGAACAAATGAGATCAAAGGACGCGTGGATTTGAGGAGGAGGAGGACGCACTGTCATCTGCTTGCCCTGGCTGGGAGTGAGTCTGCAGGGCCTCCCAGCAGGGGTAACTGAGGAGGCTGCCTTAGCTAAAGAAAGCCTTAGCGACTCAACTAAATGAGAGTCTGGCTTCTTTGCGTCTCAGAACAGGACACTGCAGAGCGCTTCCCCTGCACTCATTACAGCTCACCTGGGCCGGGAGAGGACAAGCTCACACACGAGTTACATGGACGGGTTTATTACTCAGAGACGGCAGCAACGGAGGACAGAAGCCCAGGAGTCTTTGTGAGCTGGTCCCTTAAGAGCCCAAGACAGAGTCTCCATTCACGTGCCCTACAGCAGCACAGAGTCTCCATTCACATGCCCTACAGCAGCTAAGGGACCCTGAGAGGTGGCCTGCCCCAGGGTATAACCCTCAGGGGATTTTGACACACTGGGCTAATACTTTGTCTTCCAGGGGAGACAGGAACAAAGCCTGGGCTGTCCTGGGCAATTCCTCCCTAACTCAAGATGTCACACTCCTTAGAAGGCACAGGAACAGGGCCCTAGCTGCTTCAGGTAGCTCCTCCACATCTTGGGCTGTCGCTTTGCAGTCATTCTGGAGGACTAGCCACACGAAAGGGGGACAATGGGTCCATCCAGGGCCACTGGGAGAACTTGCCTGAAGACACGGATGCAACACACTGTCAATATTTCAAAGGACACAGAAATGAATCATCTGGTATCTATTTCTCTGCCCCCCTCTTCCCTTCTGCTGCTCTTCTAGGGGTTGCATTTGTTACCAGCACCCCCTACTTACAGAGGCCAAGGAAAAGAAGGAACCTGAGTTAACCATTAGGTTGTGATAATGACAAGGAAAGAACTGATTCATTCAGAACGGCACTTGGGAATGTCAGACACACGTGTTTTCCCCTAGTTACTCGCATGACAAGATATATCTTAACTCCCAGCATATGACATTAAGAATCAAAATACAAAATGAAATGTTCAGCCCCATGGTCCATCCTGCTCAGTAAAGGGTTCATGGAATGTTATGAAGGGACATGGCAGGTGACCTATTAACATCCTCCTAAATGCCCCCTAACAACTCAATAATGCCACGAGTCAATTACCTACATGTATACCTTTTGAATAACTTATCCTACAGATTTGTTTTCCTTTCCTCACCTCCTTAATCACGTGAAACTTGAGATTGGATTGATTAATAGTACACAGTACTTAATATGCTAGGAAACCCGGTAGGTACTTGGAGCCATTCTGCAGAATGGACGTGTATCTCAGCTTACGACTGAATATACCCTTCACATAAAATAGCTGACTTCCTAAATGTGCCACTTACACCAACTGTATACTTTGTCATATGTTTTAATTATGAAAACTGTTTCTGCTAACTTCTTGAGGTAGATAGGGTGAATATTTCCCACCACCATGAATGTTCAAAGATTACGCCAAGATTCAGGGAGCAGGGTAAGTGCGAGTGACATGTGGCCTAGTGAGAACCAGCAAATGTGAATGAGACACACACCTCACCTCTCAGCACTGAAGCCTTATCCCCTAACTTGGTAAATACATGGTGCAGAATTCGGAGATCTTAAATAATCAACGTCCACTGCCAGTGGCTGCTCTCAAGGCCCAGACATTTCTAAACTTACACTAATCACCTCCCATGTCCACAGCCAACTTCTGCCAGGCTTAGAGTATCCTCAGTAAGTCTTTGCTTTGTAATACTGGCCAGGGCCTTGTGCTCAAAGCTCAGAAGGACATCTACCTGGCAAACTGCCCAGGCGTGTGAGAGGTGAGGAGGGAGAGGTTTACCTATATTAGAGGTGGGCCTTGGAGAACCTTCCCCATGCCTGCTTCCCTCTCAGCCCCATCTTTGTTCTTTTTCAGCTCTTCAAGTAAGTTCATCTCACCAACTACATCAGATTGCATCATGTGGGAGAAGGTTCAAAGAAAGTATTTATCCCTTATAGTTTCATGGACATTTCCTTTCTCCCTCCTTTTAAAAAAATTCTTCCCCTGGAGAGGTAGCCTCATGAGCGTCCCTGATCATCAATTTTGTCCCTAACCCGCATCAGTCCCTCCCATGATGGAGTCCTGGAAATGAGTAGTCACCAACAGTATAAACATGTGCAGTAGCAACATGAAAAGTAATAACATTTGGTTCCCCCAGACATGACTGGTAACTGCACTATTCACCAATCTTCTCATGGAAAATAATCTGAAGGCTTGGGAGCTTCCTGAGAACTAAATGCTCTACAGGTTTAGCCAAGTCATGATCTTTCCAGGAGGCCCCGCCAAAAAGAAACAAATCAGCAAATTAGTCACAATTATAGATTTTTCAAATCCCTACAAGTTGATATCTTGTCTTCAGGCTGAGAAGCATTCTGAAGAAAACGAAAACAAACAAACAAATAAAACGAGCAACCATTCTTACAATCTTCTTTGCATAAAGAGATCGGTTCATCCACAAATCATAACAGGTGGGCATTTTCAGGCTCATTTTCTCATCCATCAGAGAAAGTTCCAAAACCTTCCTTTTACCAAAGTGTTTCTCCTTGACGTTTATCTGATATGAATGTTAGCAATAGACGAATTAACATAGACACCTCAAGGAGATCTCAAGGGGCAAAAATATCTGAAATGTCTGCAGGTCCTGCTGGCTGCCTGCCTGATAAGGATGCTGAGAGCGTGTCAGCGACAAGCATCATTAGACATTCCTCACTATGAGTCATTTTCATTCGGGCAGATGGAGAGGACCTTTCAGAAGGACAGACCACTGATTCCCTGTAATTTAAAGGAGAGAGCTGCAGTATGCATTATGCTGCTCTCTCATTTGAATTATATAAGACTCAGAGATAAGCATTTTCTCCCTGAGATAAGGGCAGAGGCCCATAATAGCCAAAGAACTATTTTCATGAAAGAGCACTCATTTGCATGCTTACCAGCTGCTGGGAGAGACATGAGTAGCCCTCTGGGGTCTAGAATTAGCTGGTCTCCTGAGCTTAAAGAAAAACTTGAGGTTCAGCCCCGGGGGAAGGCTTGGTAGATACCAATGTTAGCTATGCTGTTAATCTCCATTACCCATTTGTTCCATGGTCCTGCTGAAACCCAGATGAACATTCCTAAGTATACAATCCAAGAGGAGCAGTCACCAATGTGAGTCATTTATGGTGACAGCTTTTCCTACTTGAAAACCCTCAAAATGGCTGCTTCATTTTCTTTTTTATTTATTTCAAATTAATATGAGCATAGACATTTTTAGATTACATTTTTCTCACTTCCAGGGTAAAGTTTGAAATTATGGCAGATGCATAAGGCTGTGTGACTCGGGAGCTGGGTAGCTCCCTCACATGTTTGGCAGCCAGAATTTCAGTATGTCTCCTGAACATTCAGATGGTCCTGAGAGATCCCCAGGGCGTGAGGGAGCAGCACAGCAGCACAGCAGCACAGCAGCACAGCTACTAGGAGGCCACATCAGTGAATCTTCCCTCTCTTCCTTTTTCTCCAGTCTGGTGTCTAGTACAAAAGTCTAGATAGAAAAGAACAGACTAGAACCCCCATCAAAATAAAAAGGGCAACTGTGGGTATTCAAAGAATGAAAAGTCTGCCAAAATATTGGTGAGAGGGTGGGGAACAGATCAGACATTGGTCCACAGGAAATAAATGTAAAATGGGCAGGGAGTGAGGACAACCAGAGCAAGAAGAGGACAAGTCTGTAGACAGCACAGACAGACACCGGGTGAGGAAGCTGAAGTTGGTCATCATGTACCCAGGACAAGTGGGAAGCCAAGAGCAAAGCACGGGGTATGAATGAACTAGAAGGAACGGAAGCTGAGACAAGGTAACACAGTGCTCAAAAGTGGGAAGAGAGAGAGAGACCTGGGCAATCAGGGATAGGACAAGGAAGGCCATGGCCATGTGGTTCACAGGTACCTCAGACTCTGCCTACACAAGATAAGAGAAGATAGCATGAGACAGCTCAGGGACTATATAAAAATATCTAAAACTTCCAAAACATTTATTGAAAAGGCTGGATGTAAAGATGGAGTTGTTTATTAGTCTAGACGTTAATTAAAAATTTTATGTTTTTACAAAGTGATGTGACATGAGTTATCCCATTTGGTTCTCATAACAAAGAAAGATACTAGAATACAATTGTGACAGTTAACTTTACATTTCTACTTTCCTGAGCCACATGGTGCCCAGATATTTGATCAGACATCATTCTAGTTGTTTCTGTGAGGGTGATCTTGGAAGAATAAAGCAGAATGTCCTCCCTAATATGAATGGGCTTTGTCCAGTCCACTGAAGGCCTAAATATAGTAACTATAGAAGCCTAGCCCTCCCCCAAATAAGAAGGAATTCCTCCCGCCTGACTGTTTTCAAACAGGGGTATCAGCTTTTCCCTTCCTTTAGACTTAAACTAAAACATTGTCTCTTCTGAGTGAGCTTGACAACTCACCCTGAAGACTCCTTAAACATGTTAGCCAATTCCTTATACATAATGAATTTATAAATACATACACATATACATAGATGCATACTTACCCTAATGATTCTGTTTTTTGAAGATCTTCGATGAATCCAAGAGTATTACCACCATTTTTATAATAAATAAACTGAATTCTAGAGAAGATAATGACCACCATGAGGTCATATGAGAGTTAATTGCAGAGAAAAGCTTGAACTCCAGTCTTTTAAGTTGAGGCTACATGGCCTTGTTGTTCCCCAAACCTAGGAAAAGATCATGAATAGACATAGAAGCCATAGCTTAATTTTTTACTCAGTGCATGTACTTTTGGAACAGCTTTAGATTTATGGAAAAATTGAGCAGATAGTACAGAGAGTTCCACATACCCCCTGTACACAGTTTCCCCTGTTATTAACATCTTACATTAGTATGGCACATTTGCTAAAATCAATGAATCAATAATGATATATTATTATTAACTAGAAGCTTATATTTTACTAAGATTCTCTTAGTTTTTAACCTAACGTCATTCTTTTATTCATCTGTGTTGCTACAGAGGAAAACCCGAGGCCAAGTAATTTATAAAGAAAAGAGGTTTATTTGACTCACTGTTCTGCAGTCTGTACGAGAAGCATGACACCGACATCTGCTTCTGGTGAGGGCCTCGGGCTGCTTCCATGCAGGAAGACAAAAGGGAGTTGTTGTGTGCAGAAATCACAATGCTGAGAGAGGAGGAGTGCTAGGCTCTTTTAAACAACTAGATCTTGGGGGAACTAATAGAGCAAGTACTCTCTCATTACTGCAAAGTCCAGGACAGCAATAAGCTATTTATGAGGGATCCGGCCCTGTGACCCAAATACCTTCTATTATGCCCCATCTCCAACATTGGGGATCAAATTCCAATATGAAATTTGGAGGGGGCAACCAAATCAAACCATAGCAGTGCTTTCTCTATTATTTCCCCATCTTTATCCAGGATCTCACACCACATTTTGGTGTGTATCTCCTTAGCATTCCCTTGGCTTTTATAGTTTCTCCAATGTCCCTTATTTTTGATGATCTTGAATACTTGAGGAGTACTGGTCAGGCACACCGTAAGGTACCCTTCCATTGGAATTTTTCTGGTGTTTTCTCGTGACAGTGGTTCTTGGTTTTTGAAAGGATGATTGCAGAGGTACAGTGCTATTTTCATCATATTGTATTAAGATCCCACACTATTGACATGATTTGTGGACGCTGCTGTTGACATGGATCATCAGGATGTCAGGCTTCTTCATGATGTAGTTGCTCCTCTATTCACCCATCTTGTACTTTACTCTTTGAAAGTCACTACATGCAGCCCACACTTCAGGAGTAAAAAGTTATGCTACCTTTAGGGCAGAGTACTGACGTAATTCATTGGGAATTCTTTTGCATGGGAGAATCACCTCTTCTCCCCATTTATTAATACATTCAATCATTTATTTACGCATATTTGATGTGGGCTCATCAACACTTACATTACACTTTAGATTGTGAACCAATGCTACATTATTATGTTGTGACTTACCTTGTTTCAGCTTTGGCCAGTGGGAGCTTTTTCAGTTGATTCCTGAGCACTTTTGACATCCCACACTAATGAGTTGTTTTTGTTTTGAGCATCACTTTGCTTTCTGTCATTACAAGATGCTCAAGGATTAGCTTATGTATTTTTTCCCCAGTCTTAGAATCAGCTGTTTCTCCAAGGAGCCCTGGTTCCTTTTATTGGAGAATGATAGGAGAAACCAAGATCTGGGCACTAGATCTTATTCACTGCTCCTGAGATATTTCTTTTGGACCTTTCAGCTGACATAAAAAGAAATAAATTTGAATATACTGCCATCTTTAAATATTCCTATATTTAACCATCTATATTTAGTTAAACATTCTCTCTCAATGATGCCTCCATCTTTAACCCATTACCATGTGGCTCATTCTTACCTTCTCCTATTGCTTATCTGTAAATTCTCACAGTAACAGTAAGAAATTTAGATCTTACTACCCATCCTCCATTTACCTAATTGTTCAGTTTCAGCATACATGTAGAGTAGTATCAGAATTGTTAACATAAGAAAATTTATCAACTAGGGTACAGTGCTTATGTGCAGCACCTTTTGCCTTTATTTCAGTTTCCATTCACTTCCTGAGTTGCTTAGGTCAGCACCTCGCCACCTCCTTGTGGTAAGATTGTTTCTTACATTTGTAACATAGTCATATTCTCTTGTCGCAGTATGCATATTTTTCTGAAATCCCTCAACATCTTACATTTTTTAAAATTTTATATATTGAGGTTCACTCCCCTGTGTGTTAAATTCTATGTTTTGATGAATGTGTAATGTCACATCCTACTTTACAGTATCATACAGAATGGATCATGTCCTTAAAAATCACCTGTGCTTTGCCTATTTATCCCTATCCCATTCCTCCTTGGCAACCACAGATATTTTTAGTGTCTCTGTAGTTTTGCCTTTTCCATAGTTAGAATCACATAATTTGTAGCCTTTTGTACTTCTTCTACAACCTTAATTAAGGTAGCCTTTTGTACTTCTTGTACAACCTTAATTAAGGTTGCCCAATGTCTTCTCATTGCATGATAGCTCATTTCATATTGATGAACAATACTCCATTTTATGGATGTGCGACTTTACTTATCCATTCACTTATTGAAGGACATCTTGGTGATTTCCAGATTGGGACAATTATAAATTAAGCTACTAAAAATATTTGTGTGCAGGTTTTCATGGTGACAAAGTCTTTTATTTTATTGGGTAAATACCTAGAAATGAGCTTCTGGAATCATGTGGGAAGACTATATATAACTTTGTAAAAGAAACTGCTAAACTATCTTTCAGCATGGCTATATGATTTTGCACTCTCATCATCAATGAATGAGAATTTCTATTGCTCCACATTCTCATCAGCTTTTGGGATTGTTGCTCCACATTCTCATCAGCATTTTTCTAGATGTTAGCCCTTCTAATAGACGCATAGTGGTATCTCCATGTTTTAAATTGAAACTCTCTAATAATAGATGATTTTTTTTTTCCAATTAGACAACATTTTATTTATTTTTTCTTTATTTATTTTTTTACTTCTTAGCTGTGTACATTAGTGCAATAGCCTGTACCCATTCTAAGGTGCACCATAGGTGTGGGCCCACCCATTACCCTCGGTCCACCAAAACCTCCCGTCTCCCTTCCCCTTCCTTGGCCCTTTCCCCATAGTCTTGTGCTAAAGTTGGGTTATAGCCTTCATGTGAAAGCTATGATTTAGCTTCATAGTAGGGCTGAGTACATTGGATATGTTTTCTTCCATTCCTGAGATACTTTGCTAAGAAGAATATGTTCCAGATCCATCCATGTAAACATGAAAGAGGTAAACTCTCCATCTTTCTTTAAGGCTGCATAGTATTCCATGGTATACATGTACCACAATTTGCTAGTCCATTTGTGGGTCGATGGGCACTTGGGCTTCTTCCATGACTTAGCAATTATGAATTGGGCTGCAATAAACATTCTGGTACA